>CM064567.1:52807841-52945341 GCA_032716605.1 Paralithodes platypus
GAGGCAACCTCCTTTCCCGCCACTTTTCCCCAAGTCTGGAGAGACACTGTTGATCGATTCTCTCTCTCTCTCTCTTGCACTCGCTTGCTAACAGTGATGACAATGCCCTGCTTGCAACTCGCGAATGTTAGCACAAAAATATACCACAGAATAAGGGAATAACAGGGAAAATAGGTGATAACTGAAGGAGGGGAGGAAAGTGGGAAAGGAGGGGAGGTAGAGGAGTGATATTTGGCATGGCCCAGGGGTAAAAAAAATAAAAAATAAATACAAAAATAAAAACAAACAAAATATCTTTTTTTTTTTTGGTGTTTTAAATTGATTTTTGTTTTCCCTGACTCTTAGGAGTCTTCCCGCAGTCCGCCGGGGGAACTCTTAAGAGTCTTCCGGCAGTTCCCGGGTTAATTATTTGTTATTGGAATTTGACATACATATAGGGGGGGGGGGGGGGGATTTTTGAGACGCGCGAATGTCAACATTTTAGATAAAACGCGCCATTTAATGGAGGTCACCGTTTTTGTTTTATCTTTCTCTCCTTTTCTCTCTGTCCCTAGCTTGTATCCATTTGGCCCCATTCAGCCAACTGTTTTAAGTCTTTAATCCCCATCCAGGTGTCGATTCCTTACTGGTGAGCGAAAGCGAGCCAGTATTGTATGGAGAAATCGGGCTTTGCCCGAGACATTTTTATATCGAAAAATGTTTGCTCTCAAAACAAAAATATATATATGCTGGCTTGCTACCGCTCGCCAGGAAAATATTGAGACCTGGATGGGGGTAAACGTCTTAAAAAAGTAGGTTGAATGGGGCCGAATGGATACAAGCCAAAGAGAGAGGGAGAGAAAGAGAAACAAAGCGAGGTGGTCCCCATTAATAAAGCTATTTCTACCTGGATATTTTGGAGGAACCGGCCATAACCTGTGACATTTTCCTACCGAAAAATGTACTAATTTATCTCGAAGGTGGATCTTGAGGATAGTTTATTAAGATTGATGGAGGTCTAGGGAGGAAACTCAAGTAATAATATATAAAGTATAGTATATATATAGATATATATATTATATATATATATAATTAGATATATATATTATATCTATATATATAATTATAAATATTACTTATATATAATATATATATATATATATATATATATATATAATTATATATATCTATATATATTATAGATATAATTATATATATAATATATATATATATAATTATTATATATATATATATATATAATATATATATTATTATATATATAATTATATATATATATATAGATATATATATAGATATATATAGAGATATATAATAATATCTATATAATATATATATATATACTATATATAATTATTATATATTATATATATATATATATATATCTATATATATATATATAGAAAATATTAAATAAACCCCACCCCTTAGGGTAGATGGGTAGTTTTTCTGGTCCCCTTTCTCCCTCGTGTTAAGCCGCATTTGTTTTGAGATTATAAGGCGTTCGGCCCATTAATTTGGCAATTTTACCACCTTTCACTTTTTGCCTTTGTCAATTTTAAGACCTTTCGTGCCATTTAAGTGTCGATTTTTTTCCTCAGCGAGCCTGAAATTTTAAGAGGAATCGGCCTTCACCCGGGACATTTTTCTACCGAAAAATTTACAAATTTATCTTGAAGGGGGGTGTAAGCGGTGTTTTTCTATGATTGATGGAGATCTAGCCAGGAAACTAAGAAATCAATGAATAAATTAAATAGACCAAAAAAATGGGCCATCTCCCCTTAAGGGGCTAGTGCCTGTTTTGTGGGCTACTTATTAATTTATTCATTTAATTTTTAGTTTCCTCGTTAGACCTCCATCAAGCTCAAAAAAACACCCCATATACCCTCTTTCAAGATATATTTGCATATTTTTCGGTAGAAAAATCTCCAGGCCAAAGGCCGGCTAAAAAATTACAGGCTCGCTATCGCTTGCCAGGAAAAAATCGAAACGTAAACGGCACGAAAGGTCTTAATATTGACAAAGTAATGAAGCGAAAGGTCTCAAAATCGCTAAACTAGTGAACGAACGTCCTAAAATCGCAAAACTAAAGGGTCTAAACGTGAGGGAGAAGGGGGCCCAGGAAAAGCGAGTAGCTACCCCTATAACCTCTTCATTACCGGTATCGTCCTCTTATATTTATTCTGGACACTATTAGGCGATATTTTAAGGTTAGAAAGGGCCTCGTGCAATGAACAGGCTTCGAGCTATCCACTTAACCCTTTTTACTACCACAGATCCATCTTAACCTGCACAAAGTCGTCTAAATATAGCTAGAATACATTATAAAAGACATCACCAGTACAGAAGGGGTTAAACAAGTTGACACCATATAGTCTGTTTGTTCCCAGCTGAGGGTAAATTGCCATGTTATATTCTATCTATCTATCTATTGCCTGACGCCGTGATCCGCAAACAGCAGTATAGGTAGCTTCCACTCAATTCCCTCCCTTTTCAGCGATACACCAACATCCACTGCTCTTGATAGTATTTCTTTCATGACTCCATCCATATATACAGTAAACAACCATGGGGACATCACACACCCCTGTTTCAAACCAACATTCAGGTCAAAGAACTCGCTCTGCTCATTCTCCACACGTACTGCCGCCTTTGCACCCTCATACATGCTCTTCACTGCTTTCAGTAACTTGCCATCTACTCCGTATATTCTAAGTGCTTTCCACAAACCTTCTCTATCCACTCTGTCATAGGCCTTCTCCAAGTCCATAAAGGCAACATACACCTTTTGTTCTTCTCCAGATATTTCTCCACAACACAATTCAGGGTAAAAATCTGATCTACACATCCTGTTCCCTTCCTAAAACCTCCCTGCTCGTCGCCTATCCATTTCTCCATTCTCACTCTCACTCTCTCAATCACTACCCTACTGTATACCTTCCCTACTACGCTTAGAAGACATATTCCTCGGTGGTTACCACACACTCCTCTTTCCCCTTTGCCCTTATATAGGGGGACTATTATGCCAGTCTTCCAGTCATCGGGTGCACTCCCCTTCTCCCATGCTAGTTTGCACATTTTTCATATCAATTTGATCACTATCTCACCACCATACCTCAACATTTCCCCACACACTCCATCTGTTCCTGGTGCTTTCCTCAACTTCACTCTTTTCATGGCTTCCCACACTTCTGACCTCCTGATCCCCACCTCCTCCTCCACTACTTCTCTTCTTCTCCCTCCCATACCATATCCAGCTATGTTTGCTGGCTCTTCATTCCTTACATTTAGCAACTCATTGAAGTACTCCCTCCATCTTTCGACTCTCTCTTGCTTCTCGGCTAGCATTCTCCCATTCTTATCTTTCACACCCTTACTGTTTCCCTTGCTACCTTCCCTAACTTTCTTGACTTCTTTCCAGAACAGTTTCTTACTCTCCCTCCATTTTACACTCAGATTCCTTCCAAATTCCTCATCTACTCTTCTCTTACTTTCCTTCACTACTCTCTTCACTATTCAAAACAAAGCCCTGAAGATCATTACAGGCTGCACAGCTACTGCACCCACAGATCATCTACATCAAGAAACCAAAATCCTCAAAGTCAAAGACCATCTGGACATGAGAGGCACTCAATTCCTGGCAGCAGCCTCCACGAACCAAGACCACCCACTAAACTACATGGCAACACACCCACAGACACCAAGAAATATCAAAACAACACCCAGCACACAGTATCACACACAATTATTGTCCTCTCTCCCTCCATGCCCACCCCGAACCAACTTCCAGAAGCACATCCATACTCATATCTCTCGCCAATCCATCCACTCGCTCACAGACAACACGCAGTTGCATGCACGACCTCCTGAAATCCATCCTTCCGAATCCTCCCTCTCTCGCGAGGACAGAGTCCACCTGGCCAGGCTGAGATGCGGACACCATCCAGCTCTCCTGAGCTATCAGAAGAGACTGGATGACTCCGTTGTCGACGCCTGCCCGGGATGTAACACAGCACCCCATACCATTAAACACATCATAGAAGATTGCATTTCACACAACCACTTACGCCAACAACACAACCTACACTCAATGAGAGCTCTGTGGGAAAGCCCGATCGTGGCCATGGCCTTCCTCAGGGACTCGGGGCTGTTCGGCCAGGCAGCTTAGGGAACAACAACAACAACAACAACTCTCTTCACCACCCTCTTACTCTCCACGTACCTCGCTCGTTTCTGTCTCTCGAAATCTTCAGTCCCTCTACTACCCAACCACTCTCTATATGCTTTCTACTTTCTTCCACAGCCATGTTATATTGTGATTATTTATTATGAATTAACTCTTTCTGTACCGGTGACGTCTTTTTCATTTTTTTCTAGCTATATTTAGAGGATTTTGTGCAGTTTAGGAAAGATCTGTGGTAAAAAAACGTTAAGGTATATTGTTCAGAGCCTGTTTATATTGCTGGAGGCCCTTTTTAAACTGACTCAAAATTTTAGATTTTATTGTGCGGTTTAACCCGTACTGTACCGTAGGATACAGTAATAAAAGACCCCAGCAGTCCCAAGCAATGTGGCAAAAATGGCAGGAGAGACCACCTATCCACCTCCAAAGATGAGGCAACACTGGCTCTGTCACCCTTCAGTGGGTCTCATATAAGCTGAGAAGTGTTGCCAACACGGGAGCAGTGCTCAATAGGTCATGGTGACTGGTACAGCCTTGTACAGGCAATTACAATGAAAGTACATTTCTGACGGATATATACGTCGCTGGGACTGGGGAGTTACTTATCTGCTAACGTATCGTTGCTGGGATTGGAGGGGTTAAGAAGGATCTGTGGTAGTAAAAAATGTTAAGGTATATTGTTCAAAGACTGTCTATTGGTGGAGGCCCTTTATAAACTGAATACAGTTGTCTAATAGTAGCCAGAAGAGAGTTAAGAGTCCGTCAGCGGTACAGAAGGGGTTAATATTGTGGTGTAGTGGATTATGTTGTTAACTATAGGGTGAGGGTTTGTGACCTTAAGCTTCGTGTGTCCAGACATTTTGACGCCAACGTCCCTTGAATTTGGCTCTGTCACTCTTTTGGCTTTGGGGGAAACACTCGTTACAGGCAACCTGCCATTTGTCTCTTTCATTCACAGAGAAAAAATATGAAAAGTGCTTGTCTGCCCCTATTAGTATATATATATAGATAGATAGATAGATAGATAGATATATGATCATGTAAGTTTTTTATTATAACACAGATATTGTACTTGTAATTAGTAACGATCAAACTTAAGGGGGTAGTGTTTATTTATTAGTAGATATATTTATTCATTTATTATTGTTTTAGTTTCCTCCCTAGAGCTCCCTCAAGCTTAACCCGTCCAGCCCCGGCTAGTTTTGTAATGTTTGTTCACCAGAACCCGGCCGGTTTTCAAAAAAGGGTTTTATTCCAGAAACAATAGCGAATGGGTTAGGAATGAAGGAAAAACCACGAAAACCCGCTCAAAAAGCTTAAAGAATGGTCCTACAGAGCCCCCGAACACGTATTTTACAAGAGTAAAAAATTGAAGGCAATTACCCCAAAAAACCAGGTTATTGCGTGCTCACGCACACGCACGTGGACTTTGAGAGTTTTCAATCATCGGCACGGTTGCGTGGGATACGTACATAGTTCCCATACTAATCTGAGCCCTCTTGAGTGGCTACACCTGAGGTTACGGTCGGCGCAATTAGGGTGACACGCCAGGCGCGTCTCTGGGGCTGTGCGTTACATACATCGCCGACGCGTCAGGCGCGTCGCTGGGGCTGTACGGGTTAATTAATACAATATCCTCAAGATTCCCCTTCGAGATAATTTTTCGGTAGAAAAATGTCCCGGCCAAAAGCTGGTTTCTCCAAAAAAACAGGCCCGCTATCGCTCTTCATGAAAACATGAACACCTAAATGGCACAAAAGGTCTTGATATTGCTATACAAATGGTATTAAAGGTCTTCAAATCGACAAACTAATGGGGCAAAAGTCTTATATTTTCAAAACTAACGGGGCTAAGCATGAGGGAGAAGGGGGTCCAGACAAAGCAACAACTACCTCCCCTTTGATACATTAGGTACTAACTATGCTCGGTTTCGTTAATGCTGACGATAAATTGAATCCCTTACCAGCTAATTTATCGATACTTGAGGGGAGATTTCCACTTGAGGGATTATTTTCTTTACCCCATTCTCCCTCATGTTTAGCCCCATTGCTTTTGACATTTTAAGACGTTCGCCCCATTAGTTTGGCGATTTTAAGAACTTTCGACCCATGTATGTCACTTTTAAGACCTTTCGTGCCATTTAGGTGTCTATGTTTTCCTGGCGAGCGATAGCGAGCCTGTAATTTAAGAGGAGCCGGCCTTCGGCCGGGACATTTTTCTACCGAAAAATGTACAAATTTATCTTGAAAGGGGGTCAAGGGGGTGTAATTTCAAGGAAACACCCTAAAAACCTTCCCTTAATGGAAACCAATATAAAACTTCTATATCTCTGTACCATATTAAGACAAAGTTTATAATATTAGCACCATATTTCACTACAAAATCTTCAAATTAACTGAGAAATTTTGATGGGAACTTTGCAATTTACCGTCAGTTGAAAATAAACAAAATATAGTCACTAGAGTCTGTTTTTTCCAGTCGATGGTAAATTGCTATCTCGCCATCTTGATTACTCGGGTATTAGTCAGATTACTCGGGTATTAGTCAGATTACTCGGGTATTAGTCAGATTACTCGGGTATTAGTCAGATTACTCGGGTATTAGTCAGATTACTCGGGTATTAGTCAGATTACTCGGGTATTAGTCAGATTACTCGGGTATTAGTCAGATTACTCGGGTATTAGTCAGATTACTCGGGTATCGAGTTTGTAGCGAAATATGTTGCTAATTAAGAAAACTTGGTAATAATTTGATGCAGAGACATGGTAGTTTCCTCTTTGATGCAGAGACATGGTAGTTTCCTCTTTGATGCAGAGACATGGTAGTTTCCTCTTTGATGCAGAGGACATGGTAGTTTCCTCTTTGATGCAGAGACATGGTAGTTTCCTCTTTGATGCAGAGACATGGTAGTTTCCTCTTTGATGCAGAGACATGGTAGTTTCCTCTTTGATGCAGAGACATGGTAGTTTCCTCTTTGATGCAGAGACATGGTAGTTTCCTCTTTGATGCAGAGACATGGTAGTTTCCTCTTTGATGCAGAGACATGGTAGTTTCCTCTTTGATGCAGAGACATGGTAGTTTCCTCTTTGATGCAGAGACATGGTAGTTTCCTCTTTGATGCAGAGACATGGTAGTTTCCTCTTTGATGCAGAGACATGGTAGTTTCCTCTTTGATGCAGAGACATGGTAGTTTCCTCTTTGATGCAGAGACATGGTAGTTTCCTCTTTGATGCAGAGACATGGTAGTTTCCTCTTTGATGCAGAGACATGGTAGTTTCTTATTTATCTATTAATTATTGAAAAATCAGCGTCTAAGGGAATCAGTTTACCCTCAGCTGAAATAAAACCAATTATAGTCTGTTTACGATGCCTCAATCTGCTTTCTCACAAAACACACTCACACACACACACACACACACACACACACAACATCCGTGGTATACCCCGGATGTTTTGGAGTGTTGAGAGATACCCTGATGTTGGGAATCTATCACTTCCTATGAGCTGTAAACAATATGATCACTGTTATTCCCATCCTATATAATTATGTTTATCATATTATGTGTCCGTGTGTGGCTGGATTTGGCTGTTTTGTAATTGTGTGTTGTGTGTGTGTTGTGGTGCGTATGATTGTCTGTGTGTGTGTGTGTGTGTGTGTGTGTGTGTTATGGTGTTTATGTATGTGTGTTGTCTACCATGTTTCCTGGTACCTGTTCATTGGCGTTGATGATTATGACGTGTTCTGACAGTTTATTCTGGCTATCCTAAGACGACTAAATTCAGCTTAGGAAAGACCTTTAAAAAAGAAAAGGATGCCAGTGTATGTATCATGTATATATATACTGTATATATATACTGTATATATTTATTTCGTATTAATATTGTGTGTATGGTCTATGTGGGTGTACATGTGTGTATATCCATTGTTTTGGTTTGTGTGTATGTTGGATGAAGTATTATTCAAGTCTAGTCATTATTTCCATCAAAACAGTTGCTGTACAGTGGTCATGTGGTTGTTGCTTTATTGTAGGTTGTCTATTGTTGTTATATTATTACTAGTAGTAGTAGTAGTAGTTGTAGTAGTAGTGGTGGTTGTTGTTGTAGTAGTAGTAGTAGTGGTAGTAGTTGTAGTCAATCAAGCAATCAATCAGTCTTTATTTCATAATGTACATAAATTTACATATATTACATATGGTGGGGAATTAGTCAGAATAGAGTAATACAAATGTGGTATAATTATTTACAAATCGACTATAGAAATAATAAAAATAATAAAAATTATACCCGCTGTATATCCGGCGAGCATTATACCCAAAAAACAATCCTCACACCGGCGAGCCACAACAAATCCAGTGTGAACGGAATGAATCGGGTGAAACACAAGTCTGTGAGGCACCATCACAAGACTTCGACCCACCTCCAGAATGATCAGAGCGCCAGTGCAAAGACCGCTTCTTGGTCGAGTGTACAATCGGATGTATGAAGTGTTGTCATAGATTCCAGTGGTCTTCGCTCAAAAAAGTGTTATTGGTATCTTTATAGTTACTGGGAAAAGTGCTTATCCCTCAGAGTATTAGTCAGTGTCCGAAACTTTGTGAAATATCTGAACACTTATTAACCTCGAGTGTACATCTCCGGCACAAATGTATACTGTTCCATTATAAAACAGCGGAAGTGTAAGCATTTACAAGTTACAGCAAAATATCATTATGGTATCACATGAACTTGGGCAAGCATCTCACTTACACGCACATTGTAACATTGTACATGTATTACCATGGTATTGCACATGGATAGATTATAATATGTTATGCCATATCAAACAATTACAAACCTTTCTACTTGTTATAATATCACTGGGATTCTTCGTTCTTCATGGTTTTAGTTTTTTCTATGTGAATGAGGGAGACAAAAGGTAGAACTGCCTGTGACGAGTGCCTCCCCCAGAGTTGCAAGAGTGACAGGGCCGTAATCAAGGGACGTTCGAGCCAAAATGCCTGGACACACGGAGTTTGAAGCAATTTAAGTCATAGGAAGAAGGAAAAGTTGATCCCGGAAGAAAGTTCCATTGCTCAGCTGTTGAATAGAAGAAAGATTGAGAATATCGTTTCACTCTTGTGTTTGAAGAGTTGCATAGAGTAGGGGTGGTGTTTCTTGTTGATCCTCCCTATTGGTGCTTCTGAATGTTTGTGTGCTTGTTTCTTGCTGATCCTCCGTATTGGTGCTTCTGACTGACTAAGAAAATACAAATAGAAAATATAACAACCTCCCCTTAACCCCCTTTAGCACAATGACGTCATTTTCATCGTATTCTGGTTACCTTTACACGGCTTTGTTCAGCTTATAATCTACCTCTACGACTCCAAGGGGTAAACACAAGCTCAGTAAAGCCTCTAAATAACATAGGTCCTTCTCAAACTGCATACAATCGTCTAATTTAAGCCCTAAAGCCGGAGTCACACGAGCCCTTTTTTGAGCAATACCTTACGGGCAATTATGGTCTGGAAGCTTAAAAAATTACACATTATCAGAATTCAGCCGCCTAACATAATCTACCTTCAGTCTAGTCACCGATACAAGTGCCAAAAAGTCTCAAAATAATACGATAAAAAACTTGCTTATGGAAAATTGACGGAAAAAACGCTCGTGTGACAGCGGCTTAAGGGGGGTTGACCTGTTTTTGGTCTGTCCTTTTCTATCTTTCTCTGGCTTGTATCCATTTGGCCCCATTCAGCCTACTGTTTTAAGACGTTTATCCCCATCCAGGTGTCAATTTTTTACTGGTGAGCGGTAGCGAGCCAGCATATTTTTTATCTTTGTTTGACAGCAGGCTATATTTGTACATTTTTCGATAGAAAAATTTCTCCGGCGAAGCCGGATTTCTTCATATAATGCTGGCTTGCTATCGCTTGCCAAAAAGAAATCGACACCTAGATGGGGATAAACGTCTTAAAATAGTTGGCTGAATGGGGCCGAATGGAAACAAGCTAGAGAAAGAGAGAAAAGGACAGAAATAACAAAAAATCAGGTCACCCCCCCTTAAGGGGAGGTTTTTAGTTTGGTCCCTAGATATCCTTCAAGCTTAAGATTACACCTCCTTGAGCCCCTTTCAAGATAAATTTGTACATTTTTCGGAAGAAAATGTCCCGGCTGAAAGCCGGTTCCTCTTAAATTACAGGCTCGCTATCGCTCGCCAGGATGAAATCGACATCTAAATGGCACGAAAGGTCTTAAAATTGACAGAAATGGGTTGAAAGTTCTTAAAATCGTCAAAATAATGGGGCAAACGTCTTAAAATTAGGAAAACAATTAGGCTAAACATAAGGGAGAAAGGGGTCCAGAAAAAAGTCCCTCAAGTGGATATCTCCACTTAATCAAAAAGATAAAAGGGAATCATCCTGCAGAAGGGGTTAAATTTGAGCGGTATACAAACTATTATAATATATAATTTGAGCGGTATACAAACAATTATAATATATAATTTGAGTGGTATACAAACAATTATAATATATAATTTGAGCGGTATACAAACCATTATAATATATAATTTGAGTGGTATACAAACAATTATAATATATAATTTGAGTGTATACAAACAATTATAATATATAATTTGAGCGGTATACAAACCATTATAATATATAATTTGAGTGGTATACAAACAATTATAATATATAATTTGAGTGGTATACAAACAATTATAATATATAATTTGAGCGGTATACAAACCATTAATATAATTTGAGTGGTATACAAACAATTATAATATATAATTTGAGCGGTATACAAACAATTATAATATAATTTGAGTGGTATACAAACAATTATAATATATAATTTGAGTGGTATACAAACAATTATAATATATAATTTGAGCGGTATACAAACAATTATAATATATAATTTGAGTGGTATACAAACAATTATAATATATAATTTGAGCGGTATACAAACTATTATAATATATAATTTGAGCGGTATACAAACAATTATAATATATAATTTGAGCGGTATACAAACTATTATAATATATAATTTGAGCGGTATACAAACAATTATAATATAATTTGAGCGGTATACAAACTATTATAATATATAATTTGAGCGGTATACAAACCATTATAATATATAATTTGAGTGGTATACAAACAATTATAATATATAATTTGAGTGGTATACAAACTATTATAATATATAATTTGAGCGGTATACAAACAATTATAATATATAATTTGAGCGGTATACAAAACTATTATAATATATAATTAGAGCGGAATACAAACAATTATACAATATAATTTGAGCGGTATACAAACAATTATAATATATAATTTGAGCGGTATACAAACAATTATAATATATAATTTGAGCGGTATACAAACAATTATAATATATAATTTGAGCGGTATACAAACTATTATAATATATAATTTGAGCGGTATACAAACAATTATAATATATAATTTGAGTGGTATACAAACCATTATAATATATAATTTGAGCGGTATACAAACAATTATAATATATAATTTGAGCGGTATACAAACTATTATAATATATATTTGAGCGGTATACAAACAATTATAATATATAATTTGAGCGGTATACAAACTATTATAATATATAATTTGAGCGGTATACAAACAATTATAATATATAATTTGAGCGGTATACAAACCATTATAATATATAATTTGAGCGGTATACAAACAATTATAATATATAATTTGAGCGGTATACAAACAATTATAATATATAATTTGAGCGGTATACAAACAATTATAATATATAATTTCATATACCGGGTATATTCACCAACCCGCATCTTACAATACATTATTACCATTGTATTACATTACCACTATATTACACCTAAATTGTACGAAATGTCTTCATATTGACAAAGAAAGAGTGAAAGGTCTTAAAATCGCCAAACTAAGGAGCCAAACGTCTTAAATAACTAAACGCCTTATTACCTAAATTGCTCTATTAACCCCTTCAGGCTCATATGACGCAGAGGTTGCCAGATTAGCAATAAGAAATAGTTCTCTCACTCTTATAATTACCTCTCCAAAATTAGTTTTCTGCTCACAGCTAAATCAAAGACAACTACAGAGGTTGAAGTAACTAAACTAAAGTTTTTTAAATACCCCTGATGGTAACAAAGGCTTTAAGGTATCCCTAATTGGCTCAACATCGCGCCATATGTCTGAGAGGGTTAATCATCTACGTATTTTAGTTCAATTAATTTACATACCCATTCTATACAGGCCGTGTCTTTTTAATGTCTTGTAGGCTACTATTATACGATTGTATTCAGTTAAAAAAGCCTCCAGCTACTAACAGGCTTCGAACTATATCACTTAACCTTTTTGCTACCACAGACTCTTCTTAAAGTTCAAAAAATCGTCTAGATATAACTAGCAACAGATTAAAAAGACGTCGCCGGTGCAAAAGGGGTTAACCCCTTCTATACCGCAACATAATTTTAACTTTAATCTGGCTACTATTAGACGATTTTACTCAGTTTCAAAAGGGCCTCCAGGGATAAACAGGCTTCCAACTATCTCACTTAACCCTTTTTAGTAATACAGGTCCTTCTTAAGCTGCACAAGATCGTCTAAATATAGCTAGAATAAAATTAACTAGCGTCGCCGGTATAGGAGGGGTTAAGGGGTAGAACACACACTTACCCATACTCTGTTTATTTTCAACTGACGGTAAAATGTAAAGTTCCCATAAAGAATTCTTGGTATTTTTTAAGATTTTGCAGCGAAATGTGGTGCAAATTATATAAACTTAGTCCTAATATGATGCAGAGATACAGTAGTTTCGTATAGTTCCATTAAGTATGCTAAGGGTTTCAATTTACCGCCAGTTGAAATGAAACCGTGAGTATAATCTACCGAGTCTCACGCCACCGCACAGTGGTCAGATCGTCCATTTTCATGAGCAAAAACCTATGCTGGATAAAACCACATTTTCACCAATATTGCTTAATCAACTCTGCGGAAGCAGAGTTTGGTATTGCCCCCTCCCCCCCCCCCCCCCCCCACCCCCCCCCCCCCCCCCCCCCCCCCCCCCCTCTCCTTCGTATAGTGGGTACCACCTGAAGAAAAAAAATCTGTCGTCGATGTTGTCCTAGACCGTTGGACGGATTTTCACCAAACTTTACACGAACATATGTTGGGTGAATGCGAACATCAATTTATTTATTTTTTATTTTTTTATTTTTTTAATGTGTGCAATAGTTATGATTTTAGATCCAAATTATGGTTTTATCCCCCCCCCCCCCCCCCCCCCCGGCCAGTTTATGAGGTCAGTGTTGGATCTGATTCTTGATTTTTTACATGTATGATTCTGCCTTGCATTTCTAATTATCTTGTGAGTTGCTTCAAGTCCTTCTTCAGATGCATGACCGACAAGTATACATAGAGATTCTATCACTTGACTTCCTTGCATTAACATCTTGTGGACTGAGATTGGCATATAGTACCACTCATACAGCTGTACGTAGAGGTTAGCAGTTTCTTTGACATATGTATCATATCTAATACTGTCTATGTCATAGACTGAATTTAGGGCACGGAGTATAACTGACATGTGTTGTATGAGTCTTAACATCAACTCCAGTTATTTTGAACACATTTTCAGGATCAGCAAAAAACCTCCTTGCCATATTTCCATTGTTAGTTGTTCCTGATGTTACGACCGGGACTACGAATACAACTAGGGCACTCAATGATTGGACTAGTAATAGGGCACTATGCAACAACAGTACGCTAGATCCAAACCCTCGAACTTATATGCCGGCGAACAAAACACCTATACCCTCCAGGTTTAATCTGGGATAGCGGGGTATCCATAACTGGGCATAAATGTACTCTACTTCAGGCTAACCTGCACTGGTATAGCCTGATAACAAACAAGATGCAAGTTACGTTAAAATGCATAAAAAGGAATCTATGGAAAGATCAATTAAATCACTGCAAGATTTAATACAATAAAAAGATGCTTCAATACAGTTACTCTAAACAACAATAAACTCTTCACTCCTATCTGAAAGAAAGTGAGGTATAGTCCTACAGCATAGACCTGGAAACTTCTGAAGAAAGTCTGATGCTCATAAGATGCTCGTACTGATTTAGAACTATATAAAGGCAGGAGGCAGGACACCACACGTGTAAATCGAATACACTAAAAGATAGGACATATAATGTTAACTGACACGAGAATACTATAAATGCGCAACGGCAGTAATGCTAGACACTAAAAGAAGTACTTCCTCAACAACGAAACAGTCTGCTATGGTTGTGCGGCTCAGCAACAACCTAGACTAATAAATGCTGTGAATAATAATGTGCACATATCAAAGAGCTGATATTAAATACTAACAAGTGTCTACTCGATTAATAATGTCTAGCTGGGATACTCTAGGTAAGGAACTGGGGTTGAGCAAGACAGGCTCGTAGCCTAGCGATGTCCTTAAGACTGCATCCTTTAAGTATGTTAATTGACTAGGGGGTTCTCTCGATAGATCCAGATCACAAGTATCTGGTTCTATCCTGGCGACCCTCTAAAGACAAGCAAAGAGGCAGCAAGGTGTGGAACTGGTACAGGCCAAAACCCTCAATCAATGCAATGCTGCACTCGCAAAGGACGCAACCGAAAAGACAACCCAGGCTACCACAGGACTGGTCGAAGTCGTGTAGGTATAAGCAAACTGTACACACATCGGAGACAACGACTACAGTTACCTTATCCGAGTCTAGCAATAAATAAAAGAGCAGAAACACTAAATCAATAATGGAGACACACAAAGTTCTTAACCTATACGTACTAAGAACCCTCAAACCTATTCTAAGTACATGTAAATATCTCTGAGGACGGCGCATGCAATACAATGGGCCGGCTATGAAAACCGTATGCAGAATCCAAGGGGAGTGCTGTGCAGTTAATAAAGGTTAGAGTATGGAAAGAGAGAATCGAGTGAGAGAAACAGTGATAAAGGTGGTGATCGGGCGAGAGTATGCAAAGGGATGTTAGAAGCACGCGCGCCAAGCCTGTCCTGACGAGGACAGCTCCTGGGGACCCTCATGGAGGAGGTAAGTTACACAGGAGACCGCAAAGGCGCGATGGTCGGCCAATCACGGGCCGAGACGTCACAAGACAGCAGGCGTCATAGGACACAGCCAGACACGCCGTCCAATGGCGAGCGAGAGGCAGGAATGCACCCGTACATACAGACACTTACTACCTCCTCGCTCTGAAAGTCTTTCTCATTCACACGCTGGTACTATTATCACTACTGTTGATATAAAATATAACCCGGTCACAGACGAAAACAAAGACCACCACTGGACTGTCTGTGACAATGCGATTACTAGGAAAGAAAGAACATCATTCTCTGATAACTGTAGCCCATTTCGATGTCCCTGGCGAGCGCTAGTGAGGCGATTCTGCCAACGCTGGTAGACATCACACCCCGCCCAAGATATGGAACGCTCATCATTAGGCGAGCACCATATCTGACAAGGCAGAATGCCGACAAGACCCGCCACACCTAGCCACTCCACCAGAAATGAAATGCAAAGCTCAATCTTAAATAAAACAACATATTAGCATAAAGAAAATCTTACAACCCCTCCCAAACACAATAGTATAATTTAGCCTGCTATGCTCCCTGAGCGAGCTTCACAGAGCCCAGCCTACTAAGTGAAAGACAGGTTCAACTTAGGACTTTAGCTATAACATTGGCAACTTACAATTAACTATCAAAAAGAAAGAGTTTTTACGTGATTTTTTATTTAATTTTAATGTTGTTTTTGACGGCTGCTCTACAGGAGCAAACCTGGTTTTTCTCCACTCAAACCCACACACCTGTGGTGATCTACGCCGGATCCTCCACCCTCAACAAACAGTCTGCAATCACATTCTCACAACCGGCAATATGGCAAATGTCTAGATTGTATTCTTGCAACATGAGTGACCAACGTGTCAGCCTCATATTCCGGTTGTGGAATTGGTTCAGAGATTTAAGAGGGTGCAGGTGGTCGGTGTAAATCACCATGACTGGCCCGTAGGCAGGAACATATACTTCAAAGTGCCTGAGCGCCAACACTATTGCCAGCAGTTCTTTCTCCACCACAGAGTAGTTTTTCTGAGCGGAATTAAACTTCTTGGAAAAGAAACTGACTGGATGCTCCAAACCTTCCTCGTCTGTTTGCATTAAGACGGCACCAGCCCCTACACCGCTGGCATCTGTTGCCAGCTGGAACAGTCTTTCAAAGTCAGGGGCCCTGAGGATTGGGTGAGTGCATAGTAGGTGCTTGACCAGCGAAAAAGCCCTTTCACACTCAGATGCCCACTTGAACTTTTTCTCTTTTGCTAGCAAATCTGTCAGGGGATCTAACACAGTAGAATAACCCCGAATGAAGCGGCGATAGTAACCGATCATGCCCAAAAATCTCATGATCTGCCGCTTGGTGGACGGCCTGGGGAACTGGTTAATAGCCTGTATCTTGTTTTGTTTTTTTGGGGGGGGCACACCTGGCCTAACCCGACCACAAACCCAAGATACTGCACAGTTGCCCGGACAAAATCGCACTTGCCCAGATTGACCACCAAGCTGGCCTCACTGAGCTTCCGAAACAAGGCTTCTATGTGCTCACAGTGACTCTCAAAGTTGTTATCGTAGATTATAACGTCATCTAGGTAGACAGTGCAGTTCGGGATGTCGGCTACTAACTCATTCATAAGACTCTGGAAGGTTGCTGGGGCATTTTTAAGGCCATACGGCATCACATTGCAACGGTAGGTGTTCCCATCAACCATAAACCCGCATACCCCCTTCGCCCGCTCAGACAAGGGCACCTGCCAGTAGCCTTTCACTAGGTCTACCTTAGTTAGAAACTGTGCCTTACCAATCTTGTCTACACTATCGTCAACACAGGGAAGGGGATAAGCATTGGTGGGGGTCAACCCGTTCAATCTCCGAAAGTCAATGCAGAAGCGAACCTTCCCGTCAGGCTTGGGCTGCAGAGTGACAGGAGATGTCCACCTAACTGCCCCCTTCTCAATCAGCCCCCGTTCCAATATATACTCTAACTCCGCTCTGAGGGCTGGGAGTTTAATGGGTGGAATTCTGTAGGGTACTGATTTAAAGGGGGGTGATCTCCCACGTCCACGTCATGCACCACTCGAGTTGTGAGGCCTGGATGCTCTGCAAACACAGTGGGGTATGAATCAAACAGGCGCTGTATGGCTGCACGCTGTTGCTCAGGCAGGTGCACTAGAGCATCGTCAGCCACCTGTCTGGAGTTCCCCGCCCACTGGTCAGCAGAGACATGACACTCCCAGTTATCCTCCACCTGGGCTTCACTGTCCCTCACTCCTTCTCCTCCATGACCTCTGCAGGTCAACACAGGGACAGCGAGAGGCTCAGGGGGGCGCCTCACAAACTCTTTCACCAGATTCACATGGCACAGCTGATTCTTTTTACGCCTATCTGGAGTAGCCACAAGATAGTCTAGGTCAGGGATCTTTTTTACCACCTTATAAGGATAAGGACCAGCGTACTTTGCAGACAACGGATGACCTGGCAGAGGTAACAGAATCAACACCTCCTGCCCCACCTTAAACTCCCGGAGTTTTGTCTTCTCATCGTACCTGTCCTTCATAAGTGCTTGCGACCCTACCAAATTCCTACCTGCCAACTCTAGGCTTCTCAGCATTCTCTCTCTACTTTCGAGGACATACTTTAACATGGAACATGGTTTTTCTGTGCCCTCCCAGATTTCTCTAACCATGTTGAGGGGGCCTCTGACCTGATGTCCGAAAACTAACTCATTGGGATTGAACCCTAGGCTTTCACCAGGTACCTCCCGAGCAGCGAATAATACATAGGGCAACCCAAGATCCCAATCCTTGCCATTCTCAACACAGTAACAATGCAGCATGCTTTTCAGAGTAAAGTGTCACCTCTCCAACACCCCTTGACTCTCTGGGTGATAGGCTGAAGAGACAACTGTACTGATACCGTGCTGCTGCATGGTCTGTTTGAAAAGGTTAGAAGTAAAGTTGGACCCTTGGTCTGACTGCAATTCCTGCGGGTACCCGTACCTAGAACAGTACAATAGCAAGTTACGAACAACAGTCTTAGCAGTACCATTTCGCATGGGGTATGCATCCGGATAACGAGTGGCAACATCCATGATTGTGAGGAGGAACTTGTTGCGTGCACTAGTAGGGGGTAGAGGGACAGCCATGTCGATTATAACCTTACTGAATGGTGGCCCGATTACAGGAATAGGGTGTAACGGAGCCTTGGGAATACACTGGTTTGGTTTACCTACTGTCTGGCAGGTACTGCACATTGCCACCCATGATGCCACATGTGCCTTCATAGCTGGCCACCAAAACAATTTCGCCAATGCTGCTACCGTCTTACGTACACCCAAATGCCCTGCCAACGGTACATCAAGCGCCAACCTCAGTAGGCTATCACGGCACACACTAGGCACTACCAACTGGTCAACCACTCTCTACCCACCCTCCCAACTACGTCTGGGATCTAGAAAACGCCTGTACAATATGGCCTCCACACGAAAGAAGTCCCCCGGCTTTGCATCCCCATCCTCATCAAGTTCAATCGCACCGTTACTACACTTCTGAAGCTCAGGATCATCTATCTGCAGCCGACAGATATCCGAAGGAGCCAATCTATCTAAGTGCTCCCGGAGCAACTTATGGCCTCCCCCGATACTGGACTGTTCGATCCTATCTTGCTTAAGTGTGTAACGTTGCTGTCTCGGAGTTTTCTCACACCCTACCTCCTCACCAAGTGTGACAGGTTCTGGGGCCATTCCGGACCTAAACATTTATGCTAATACTGAGTCGCCAAGATGAGCCGCTGGATCAAAACTCACAAAACTTCTCCCAACTTTAGCTTTCTCCTTCCGACCGTTCCTCCGCTGGTCTAGAGACTGAGGAATAGGCTGTGACACCTTAGATGCACGAGATCAGGTGACAACACACGCCATCTGCTGTACTTGACACCTCTCGACCAACTCCTGTCCCTCCCTACTCACGTCGGCCGCCCTCTCGGCAACGACTAAGGGTGGAACCTCAGAAGTAGGCACCGCAAAGTCGTTGCCGAGAAGAAGGTCGACGCCCTCTACTGGCAGTTTCTCTACGATTCCAACATCTATCTCTCGTGTCACACCATCAACCTCCAGCTCCACTCGAACCAACGGGTATGACCGTGTAGCATTAATACCCTGCACCACAACTACCCGTGCCGCGTTTATAGGTTGGCCTGTAAAGTTTTTCATCAGAGTCTGGGATGCACCTGTATCACGCAACAACTCCCACCCATGCTTGCAACCAGCCCAACTCACGCAGCCACGCCCTCTATGATCGCAAAAAGCATCGCGGACAGGTTTCGAGCCTTCTGGACACTCCTTCACTGGCTGTGCCCCCGCATCTGACATATCACCCCGGATAAACGCAGAAGACCTCAGAGACACCCCAATGTTGCTAGCCAAAGACACGACTGCTGCAGGTTTGTTTACTAGGGCAGGAACGTGCAAAATGCCCCTTTTTATTACACTTAAAACACTCTACTTCACCCTTGGATTTCCCCTGAGGTGGGGAAGGGCCCTGACCTTTCTTAAACGGGACGGTTTTTGGTTTGTGATAAAAATTAGTATCATTGCTCTTAATTTTGTTATTAAATGTTGCATCACTGACTCGGAGGGGTGGAGTGTTGCGCCCCTTGTTAACTGCATCGGTCCGTTGTACAGACCCGCACCCACGAATCAGCGATAATCTCAGGTCGGCCAACTCAGCTGCCTCTTGTAGAGTTTTAGGATGTTTCTCTTTGAGGTTGAAAGTCAGGTCGCCGCCTGTGCATTTAAAAAATTGCTCTAGAAGGAATAACGGCTCAAGCTCTTCGAACGTCGTCACCTTCTCTGACCTCAGCCAATTTCTCAAAGCATCAGACAGTTCCCGGGCATGTTCTAGAAAAGTGCACTCACGACCCTTCGTAACACCCCGAAACTTCAACCTATATGTTTCTGGTTGTAACTCGTACGCCCGCAGAACAGCTTCCTTCAATACCTCATAATCGATGCAAGACTCCAAGGGCAACGCATCATATGCCTTGAGTCCTTTGCCAACCAACCTAGAGGAAACAAGGGCTGCCCACTTAATCTCGGGCCATTGGTGCTCCCGGCACTTCTTCTCAAAACGCAGGAAATACTCGGTGACACTCGACTCGTCAAATGCAGGGACTAACTTAAGAAGGTGCGATAAAGACTGATCAAGACCTCGATTCCCAGAACTGAGACGCTGCCTTGTCGACTCCACCCGAGACTTCTCAAGCTCTATGTCTGCACAGTACTTCGTAGCCTCAACCTGAAGCTCAGCCTCACGTATGGCTATTCTCTCCTCAGCCTGAATCCTAAGCTCAGATTCCAGCTGCTGCTGCTGCTGCCTGAGCTCAGCCTCATACTTTCGTTGCTCGAGCTCAGCCTTATGCTTTCGCTGCTCGAGTTTGGCGAGTTCGAGCTGAAACAACATCTCGGAAGACAAACCCTGAGGAGGGGGTGCTACTATTGGGGACCCACCCCGTGAATCACCTAGAGGCATACCCAACCGCCACCGGGCATCGGCCTGCGGGAACTTACCCGGTTCCGAAGCCCGAGGGGGCGCCATGATAGGAGTCGAGTGGAATGGGGGCTGGGCAGAAGGTGCCCCAGCTCCCGCTCCACCTGAATCCCCATGCACCCCACCGAGCACCCAGGCAACCAGCTCACCTCTCGACAAACCGCTAGTACCGGACAACCCTAAGACCGTGGCTACACACTGCAGTCCGTACCGGTCTAGCCCCGACACCTGATCCGCCGACACAGGCTCTTCCAAGAAAATCCGAGCACCCTCCTCATTGTTCACCTCCCGAACGCCGTTAGACAACTCCACCTTCTCCACCTCCTCGCCTGCTTTCCGTACTGTGTCCTCACTGTGCACTGATCCGTCGTTCGACATAGTGTCCACCGGAAATCCTGAACGTTTGTAAAGAAAAAGAAGTACCTAAACTCTCATGTAGCACTATTCACTCAAAAAATGCTTGAAGACAACTCAAGTGCTATACTACGTTGCCAAAAAAAAATCCAACGTGTCCAAAATATTCCTCAAAAACAAATGTCCACTGCCAAACTGTGAGAAATAACAATCGACCCCCAAACGGTGATTAAAAAAAAAAAAAATCTCCACAAAAAAAATCCTGCAATTATTTCTTAGTTCACTAAATCCTAGACTAAGGTCGCCATTTGTTATGACGACTAAGATAAGATACTAGGCAAGGTCGCCATTTGTTACGACCGGGACTACCAATAAAACAAGGGCACTCAATGATTGGACTAGTAATAGGGCACTATGCAACAACGGTACGCTAGATCCAAACCCTCGAACTTAATTGCCGGCAAACAAAACACCTATACCCTCCAGGGTTAATCTGCGATAGCGGGGTATCCTTAACTGGGCATAAATGTACTCTACTTCAGGCTAACCTGCACTGGTATAGCCTGATAACAAACAAGATGCACGTTACGTTAAAATGCATAAAAAGGAATCTATGAAAAGATCAATTAAATCACTGCAAGATTTAATACAATAAAAAGATGCTTCAATACAGTTACTCTAAACAACAATAAACTCTTCACTCCTATCTGAAAGAAAGTGAAGTATAGTCACCATAGGACACCACACGTGTAAATCGAATACACTAAAAGATAGGACATATAATGTTAACTGACACGAGAATACTATAAATACTATAAATACTAGCAATGCTCGACACTAAAAGAAGTACTTCCTCATCAACGAAACAGTCTGCTATGGTTGTGCGGCTCAGCAACAACCTAGACTAATAAATGGCATGAATAATAATGCGCACATATCAAAGAGCTGATATTAAATACTAACAAGTGTCTACTCGATTAATAATGTCTAGCTGGGATACTCTAGGTAAGGAACTGGGGTTGAGCAAGACAGACTCGTAGCCTAGTGATGTCCTTAAGACTGCGTCCTTTAAGTTACGTTAATTGACTAGGGGGCTCTCTCGATAGATCCAGAAGTCAAGTATCTAGTTCTATCCTGGCGACCCTCTAAAGACAAGCAAAGAGGCAGCAAAGTGTGGAACTGGTACAGGCCAAAACCCTCAGTCAACACAATGCTACACTCGCAAAGGACGCAACCGAAAAGACAACCCAGGCTACCACAGGACCGGTCGAAGTCGTGTAGGTATAAGCAAACCGTACACACATCGGAGACAACGACTATAGTTACCTTATCCCAGTCTAGCATTAAATAAAAGAGCAGAAACACTAAATCAATAATGGAGATACACAAAGTTCTAAACCTATACTAACTAAGAACCCTCAAACTTATTCTAAGTACATGTAAATATCTCTGAGGACGGCGCATGCAATACAATGGGCCGGCTATGAAAACCGTATGCAGAACCCAAGGGGAGTGTTGTGCAGTTAATAAAGGTTAGAGTATGGAAAGAGAGAATCGAGTGAGAGAAACCGTGATAAAGGTGGTGATCGGGAGAGAGTATGCAAAGGGATGTTAGAAGCACGCGCACCAAGCCTGTCCTGACGAGGACAGCTCCTGGGGACCCTCATGGAGGAGGTAAGTTACACAGGAGACCGCAAAGGCGCGATGGTCGGCCAATCACGGGCCGAGACGTCGCAAGACAGCAGGCGTCATAGGACACACCCAGACACGCTGTCCAATGGCGAGTGAGAGGCAGGAATGCACCCGTACATACAGACACTTACTACCTCCTCGCTCTGAAAGTCTTTCTCATTCACACGCTGGTACTATTATCACTACTGTTGATATAAAATATAACCCGTTGTCACAGACGAAAACAAAGACCACCACTGGACTGTCTGTGACAATGTGATTACTAGGAAAGAAAGAACAACATTCTCTGATAACTGTAGCCTATTTCGATGTCCCTGGCGAGCGCTAGTGGCCAACGAGAGGCGATTCTGCCAACGCTGGTAGACGTCACACTGATTCCTGAGCTGGTCTATCAACATTCAGTCCCAATACAGTCTTCAATTCTGTGTAGATCCTGTTCTTCTCGTCATTATAGGTCTTTTTATTCTGATTCCCTTTCACCATCCACCTTTTTATTTGTATTCGGTATCCTATATGAAGAATTAATTCCATGGAATTGATGAGGAGATAGTCCATAGGAAAGTGCATTGTTATCTACCTCCTTTTCTTCTATTGCCTTTAAGTTGTTCATGGCTGATGGGTTAGTCCTCGGTTTGCAAATATAACATGATGCAGCACATGGAGTATGTGTGAGTGCTTGGCAAACCTTTCCATCAACCATGGTTAATACTAACTTATAGTGAACTTCAGCGTTGTCAGTCATTGTAGGTACCAGATGTTGTATTGCCTCCTGGAGCTCGGATATTGCATGCTGTGTATGGTCTGCACTTTCTTTCTTGAAGCTTAGTTTTACAGGACTACAATAAAAGGGATTTGAGGGAGCTGGATTCTGCCAAATAATTTTACTGCATCTTTTAAGAGACAACATTACGGGACAAATAAAAGACGAAACAATGTGTGTCTCACTAATCTCACAGTGCAATTCCTGATCATATTTCATGGCATATAATGCCTGGTTCCCACACTTCCATCAATCCCGTATTTTGTTATTAATTCCAAAGCGAGTTTCCTTTGTTCACCTTGAATGTTTTCCATGTGGGAATCATTTTCAGCGAATATTTATCCATACAAATATCAATAGCAGTCTGTTGGGCCACTAAAAGACGCTTCACTGTGTGATCTAACACATTTTGTAGTGGGATTTCTGCCTCAAACTCTGTAACATTCACACTTTCTGGGTAACATTTTTGCTTTTCACGAAGTACTTGTTCATAATGATGGATACATATAGCACTGTTTCTGTCTATGAGCCTCCCTTAAAAAAAACATAACTGTCTTTACTCATATCGGTTGTAAGTAGAATGTTTAGAGCTTCAATTTCTGAAAATGGGGACTCTTTTGTATGGCTGACTTTATTCACTATCTCGGTTGCCTTTACTGAAGATGAAGTAGCCTGGCACATACTGTATATTTGCGGCATCAACCTTTCCTTTTTGTCGCAATTTCATTTGAGTAGCGTAAGCCAACTCCTCAGTTAAAAATTGCTCTCGGAGATGTCTGGTTTTCCTTCGTTTTGTACTTTCACTAGCATTAGCAAATGCAGTTGGAGGTCTTCCCCCTTCCACAGTTATTGGAACTCTCATTGTGTGAATCACTGCTTTCATTATTTGATATTTCAAGTTTAATTTCTGCTCTAAGCCATCTATTATTTTTATTTAGAAAGGTTTTTCTCACACGATAACTTTTTCACCATCTCTCATTGAACTGATATATTAGTTTATGTGTTTGATTATCTGATATAACCTTTGCATGACTGTATGTCTGTTGATGGTTCTGTACTACTTGATTGATAACTTGTCTCAGAGTGGTATTTATTATATTGTTTAAATATTCTGTTACTATGTCCTCTCTCCTGATTGCAGCCATACCCGGTACCTATAGAGACGAAAAATATATGACCATGAGTTAGACTTTCCAAAATACACACAAATAATAGGTTTTCTATGACATGCAATACATTTTCTTTGTTTTTACCTGTAATTTGTTTGGGTAACTATTTTAAATAATTAAAATATATTCTCGTAGTTTACCGACCTATAATAGCTTTATCGTAATATATTTCACTAAAATTTGTTCATATGTAGTCACATTGCATTGATATAGCACCTGGATATAAAACATTACAACAACAAAGAATGTCTTGATTTGATTTACCGTTCATAAGAGATTAGATGCAGGGTGAATACATTCCAGAGTGTTTACATTTAAGGAACACAGAAAACGGAAGTCTGACAGCTGAGCGGTTGATTTAAAATGTCTTATTCAAGCAGGAGTGAGGTGATCACCAACTAAATGTTGTTTTCTTGTAATACTGTGCGAAGCAGCAACCCTCTTATGTTGCATTAGACAGATAAATACTTAAGGTAACTGAAATGATATATTAAATTGCGAGACTCGACAAGATTACATACAATTTCACCATGTTTGCAAAAATATTTGTATAAAAGGTTCTAGCAATCAGAAATGTCTTTTGAAGTTAAATATACATTATTATTGTTCAGGTGCCTTAATCTGCCTTCTTAGAGGGTTCCTGATAATCACATTACAAATCAGTGTGTATCGTAATTATATAACAATTATGTTATTGTTTTCCCAGCAAATAATACAATAAGTGTGAGTTATCTTCATTTATATAAATATTTCAATAACAAGATAATTGAATGCCACAAATATTTGGTCAATATTTTAAAATTGATTTACGCTGGAGACATGATGGTATCTGACTACTGCACCACCCGGCTTGGACGTAGGGAAGGAAAATACTATAGCTTACCATCGAAAGTATAACATGACAGACGTTTTCTTTAACTACATTCTGACTTGCATGGAGAAAACGTTCGTGAGAGTTTTTTAAGGGGGTATTGGCGTATTTATTTGCCGATATAGTATATATTTTTTCACATTTTGTTTAGTTTCTTCCCTAGACCTCCTTCAAACTTAAAGAAACATCCCAAGACCAACTTCAAGATAAATTTGTACATTTTTCGATAGAAAAATGTCAGGCCAAAGGCCAGCTACCAATACATTACAGGCTCGCCATCGCTCGCCAGGAAAAAAAAAATACCTAAATTGTACAAAATATCTTAATATTGACAATGAAATAGGGTGAAAGGTCTTAAAATCGCCAAACTAATTAGCAAAACATCTTAAAATCTATAAACTGATGGGGCTAAACGTGAGGGAGAAGGGGGGCCAGAAAAATCAACCATAACCCCAAGGGTTACCTTAGCTATTCTTTGTCTTTGACCAAGTGCCAATCATTTAGGAAATTTGGAGTTGTATTGTAAAGTACATCTATCTATATATCTATCTATTTATCTTTCTATCTATCTATCTATCTATCTATCTATCTATCTATCTATCTATCTATTTATCTATATCTATTTATCTATATCTAATATCTACTCTGGCACGTTCCTTTTTTCTTTATTTTGTTTTTATGTTTTAGCTGGAGGTGGCCGACTCGAGACAGAGCCCGAATATACAACAGACGACGTATACAGACTAATAACACACATACCAAAGCCATTCCCACAGCTTCTTCTATCTACAACACTCAACATTCAAGGTTTCAATATGGTTCGTAATGATCGCAATAGACAAGGGGGAGGAGTATGTCTGTATGTAAAAAACAGCCTCACACACACAACTAGGACCGACCTCCATGTAGAAAACCACGAAGCTCTGTGGATCGACTTACACCTGCCGAGGACAAAACCCATCACCATTGGGGTGTGCTATAGGCCACCAGACGACACACAATTCTTGACCAAATTTTAACGAACTTTGTCATTACTAGACCCCCGGAATGAATCCATTATACTAGGGGATTTTAACTTTTGTTACAAACAACGAAATAATAGGCTTGTACGAGAATATAGGCACATACTGACAATGCACAATTACAAACAACTCATCACAACCCCCACACGTATCTCTGATAACTGCTACAATATTAGGTCATGTAAATTGTAACAGAGAGGACAAAATATCACAATCAGGGGTTCTACATAAAGTATATAGACACTAACAAGTAAACCTACTGTATACTCGAATTTCTTGAAGGGCGCCGAAGTGTGTAAGTCTTGTAAAATGGTGACGTCACGCTCATGGTATACTGTGGCTATAGTTTGGGGTTATTTCTACCTGATGACAAATGGTGACGTCACGCTCATGGTATACTGTGGCTATAGTTTGGGGTTATTTCTACCTGATGACAAATGGTGACGTCACGCTCATGGTATACTGTGGCTATAGTTTGGGGTTATTGCTACCTGATGACAAATGGTGACGTCACGCTCATGGTATACTGTGGCTATAGTTTGGGGTTATTTCTACCTGATGACAAATGGTGACGTCACGCTCATGGTATACTGTGGCTATAGTTTGGGGTTATTTCTACCTGATGACAAATTAAATCATTTGGCAACTGATTCCTCGATACTTTATAAAAACTTAAAAAACTAATATGTCTCTGCATCCTCTTATTGTCACGTTTCATAGCCAGCAACATATTTCGCTCCAAAATCTGGAGTATTATTACTGTAGAAGTGGGAGCGGGAGACCTTAGCCGTAGCCACTATGCCTCTACATTCGTACTTAATCATGATTGTATTTCGATGTATTTT
Source organism: Paralithodes platypus (assembly GCA_032716605.1). Lineage (NCBI taxonomy): Eukaryota > Metazoa > Arthropoda > Malacostraca > Decapoda > Lithodidae > Paralithodes > Paralithodes platypus. The sequence goes on from CM064567.1 coordinate 52,835,403, forward strand.
GACATATTTTGTACTGAATTGTATTGCATTAGGTTAGGTTCAGCTGGTTAGGTTAGTTATTACAATCAAATTAAGTTAAGCACTTCAAAATACAAGTGTGATCAGGCGCAAATGTATGGACATAGCGGCTGCGGCCAAACCCTCTTTTTCCAGCGCAGACGAATACACTGAGAAACGATCTAAAATGTACTTTCTGTTTTCACTTTTAATTTATTTTGGAGACATTTTGTTAATTGTATGCTTATATAAATAAAAAACAAATCTTTCAAAGTATAAACAACATCAACTAAGACCTACCATTATTAATGTATACCGAAAATAATGGTGAACTATTTATTCAGAAAAAAACGAAATTTCTCATTTGTTCACCATTATCATTTGAATAATGGGTAAAATGTTATAATTTGACCAAATATCTTATATTGTTTGTATCTTAGGCCCCATTTAGTGCTGTATTATAGTCAATAATTCAGTTCCAAAAATGCCACTTGGCTACCGACATCATTATATTAATCCACTGAGTATTTCGGCATATATAATACATTCTGTATGTACATATAATTCGAACTGACCCTTTGGTAGGGCTACAGGTCCAACACTATGGGGAGCTTTGTTGATGAAGGTGTGTGTTTGCAACCGTAGGCTATTAATTGCCTACGAAATAAATTTGTATCTGACTACTATAGTCAGTCCTAAAATTATACATTTTCGGTTTTCTTTACTAAATTATCCAAAGAAAACGTTATTATCTACGGCTAAGGAAGATGGAGGAAAGGATTTTCTGTGTAAAGTAATGTATGTTTAACAGCAATGACACAAGTGAAGTTGGTTCCAGTACATAATTGAAACCATACATACACACATAAACCTGCGCAAGATTGCTTACCAGAGTATCGGGACTCTTACTCAAGTGTAAATAAGGAAAATAATATGATTACCGAGTGTATTTTTCCCCTCTCGGTATTTTGACCATATTTATTGACAAATTGCAGTAATATAGAGGTAAACTGCATACTCATATGAAGTCAATTATTTATGTAATATCTCTACTTATGATAGCATAATGTACAAACTACTTCAGAAGCTATATTTCGATAATATATGTAACAGAAGCCCAGAAGATGCTGAGAAAGGCTTCATTAACACCAACATTATCGATATATATGAACACATTAGTACCAGTTATATACTAGAATTAAGTTGTTTAGTATTTTATCAGCTCATTAAAACCATTGTTACAAAACCGTATATACCAGTATTCCATATGCTTTGATTTTACCAGAACCACCGTTAGTAAATAAGGAGGTAGCAAGCGTGGAGCTTACAACGTGACTTCACAAGTTCCAATATTGTTTTGATAGGTTTACTTGTTAGAGTGTATATACTTTGGTTATACAGACTGGGATAAGTGATCAGTTCGTCACATATTGCACACGGAAAACCAGAAAAATTACCTTAGAGAATCACAAGGTTATCAAAACAAGGTCACTCAGAAACTACAACAAAGAAACATTTCTGGACATTTTATGGAATACAGACTGGTCTCCAGTGTTTGGAAACACAAACGTTAATGGCGCATGGGTTGGCTTCCGAACCATCATCACAAACATCCTAGACGAAATAGCTCCTCTGAAAGACATACGAATTAAAGCAAGGCCAGACCCATGGATCAACAATGACATACTACACCACCTGGAACATAGAGACAAGCTGTTAACTCCTTCAGACATATTATGTTCCAGTAAGTCCACGGAGGCGGGCGCCCGGTATCATTGCCACTGCACCACACAACTGTCAAAATCACACTGCTGGCCGTTAGAATTGTCGGAGGAACCTGGGGTTGCCACCAACCGACAGTTCTTCATCTAACTTACCGGACTTACTGAGCTCATACACGCTCAATCGCGTCATAAACTTATTGGAGAGGCATGTAGATAAGTCCATATGACGCGATCGCGTCATATGAGTTTTTGGTCATAAGTTCAATATGACGCTATCGCGTCATATATGTCGCAAGGAGAAAGGCTAGTGAAACGAGCCAACTTTCGAAATGAGGTTACTGTGATTTTGGACTCTGAAAAATTGAAAAACCTGAGCCAAGTTTGGTCAAAACTTGGCTCGGGTTTTTCCATTTTCAGGTTTTGTTACTTTTCAAAATTGTATTTTCAGAGTTCTTCCAATATTACCACTTTATTTACGCCTTTTACCCAGCAATTTCCCTGATCTTCATAGCCCTCCCCACTATCGGGGGCCGTGTCTTAAGATTGATGGATAATGGGAAAATAGTAAAATGCGACAGTCCTTGGTATTAAACAGCACTGTATATCAAATAAAAAATAAAAAACAACAAAAAATAACCTGAAAAACTCGTCACTGGTTGGTGATAAACATTTACCCAAAATTGTATAGTTACTCTGAAAATGACTTCCATCTGAGTGTTTTAAGATCGTTGTATAATGGGAGAAATAACATTTTCCGGGGATTGTAACTAATTGCAACTATTGATGAAAACTACCTAAAACCCAAAAGAAAAACCATGGGAAAATTAGTGGTAGTTTCGGTAATATTTTCCCTTAATCTTTATGATACTTTGCCATCACCCATTAAGATTGCACTGCTAGCTGTGGTGCTGCTCGTAAATATTGTCCAAATTATTACTAATAGTGCAGCGCAAGATGTCTTTAACCCATTCTGTACCGCGACGTCTTTTTAACTATATTCTGACTACTATTAGACGATTTTATTCAGTTTAAAAATGGCCTCCAGCAATCAACAGGCTTCGAACTATTTCACTCAACCCTTTTTACTACCACAGATCCTTCTTAAACTACATATAATCGTCTAAATATAACTAGAATAAAATGTATGAACGTCGTCAGTAAAGGAGGGGTTAATAATATCGTGGCTTAAGCTCCTTCTGTAGCGGTGAAGTCTTTTTACCTTTGCTTCTTGCTAAACCAAGATGTTATGCAGTTTAAGGAGGACCTATGTTACAAAGAGGGATCCTATTAAGTCATTTGAGTCGTATAGGTAGATTATAAACTAAAGGAAGGGGAGATTCAGGAGATTCAGTAGAGTAAACAATCAGCTGAGTGTTCAGACGTGCTGGTCTCTTGTGCATTTCATTTTCTTAATTCACGAGCTATTGCTCAGGTGGGCCATCGGGCTTGCCAGCTGGCTTTCCTGGTTAGAGTCAGTGGGACCGTGGTGGGTGGTGCTAGGGGATGAGCGTGTGTAGTGGGGGTGGTGAGTGGGATGTGGCGGGCCTGGCGGCCATGGACGATCAGTCGTCTGGTGGCCTGAAGCGGAGTCTGGTCCTTGATGAGGTCACTGACCTCGCGCCTCTCAATGATGGGGCCAAGGTGCAGAGGAACTTGTCGGTGGATGGGGTGCCCGGTGTGCCGGTGGACCTGGCCCAGGGGGCCGTGGGGGGATCGGTGGGGGTGCCGGATGGATCGGACGACGCTGACTTGGTAACGTACATTATTCATTCTGTTCCTCGGCGGCGTGTCTTTGACAATTCTGCCAGGGTTACGGCGGCTGTGGGGGACGCTCCATTTGGTGAGTATGTGCGGCCACACGGCATCAAGGTACTGGGTAGGGGTGAGGTCCTGTGTGTCTCTCTTCCCCGCGGGGTTATTGGTAAGGGGATTAGGCCTCTAGAGGAGTTGACTAGTTTCGGGGACTGGACGGTGGTGTGCCGGGAGTCCATTTCCCCGGGGAATAGCAGGTATTCCTGGGGGAAGATTGGCCCTGTTGACCCTGTCCTTTCTGAGAGTGCCATCATAGGGTCCCTTAGGGTCCTGTCTGATGATCATGGGGTTGCGTCAGCGGCCCTGGAGGAGGTCACGCGGCTCTCTAAACGCGTGGAGCGGGATGGTGGAGGCGAGGGGGGTGGGTCGGGTTCTCCCTCGGTGAGTTCAGGGGTGGTCTGCTTGCGTTTTCGGGGATGCTTGCCTTCCAGGGTTGTCTTAGGCTCGGTGTGCTATCCAGTTTCGAGGTACTCTTTTCGGCTGCTCCGGTGTTTCACCTGCCATTTTTTTGGTCATGGTTCGATCACCTGTCGGAATAAGGTGCGCTGTCGGAACTGTAGTGGGTTTCATCCTATGGTGTCGGGTGACCGCTCGTGCCCTAATTCCCTAGTTGTTATTTTTGTGGTGGTGGACATAGGGTGACCTCCCGCTCCTGCCCCGTTTTCTTGAAGGCTCTAGAAATCCATGAGGACTACAAACAGGATAAGTTTGGCCTGCCTGATCTCAACCGGAAGGTTCGGGAACTTAATCCTACCCAGCGTCGGTCTCCTCCGCGTTTAGGATCGTCTCCGATTGTAAGTGGCTCTGCTGGCCCGCGTCTCCCGCCGAGGTCGGCGGCGGCAGGTGACTGGCTGTATGCTTCGGTGGTCACGGGCAACAGGTTTGAGGTGTTAGGGGATCAGGCGGATGACCAGGATGTGATTCAGCCACATGGTGTTGGCGTAGGGGTAATGGGCGAGGTGGTTCGGCGTGAGCTTCGGGTCTCAGAGGGGGCCTCCTCTGACGCTGAAGTGGTCCTTCATCGTCCATCGTCCCCGAGGCCTCTGCGCCGTCGTAGTGGTCCTCGGCCTCGGCACAGGTTGTCGGATGCCTCTCCTCCCAGGGCTCCGCCGCCAATCCCCCAGATGCTCCCTCCCCCTTGCCCGAATAATATTTCTGTCTCTCCCCGGCCTACCTCTGGTCCTTTAGCATCTAGTGCTGGAAGTCCGACGGTGAGGCAGCAGTCTGCCCCTCCCCCCCCCTGTAACTGATACATTTGGCTCGTTGGTGGCGGATTTCTGGGAGTGCATAGTATCAGGCCGTACTCTCAAGGAAGATTGTCTCGCATTGATACCCAGACTGTTGGCTCTGTTGGTGTCCCGTTAAGGTTGCCCAGGTTATCAGAGAAGTTTCTTTTGTGGAATGCTCAGTCAGTTCACCGTAAGACTCAGGATTTATGGTTGTTGGTGGAACGTGAAGCCCCTATAGTGGTAGGGCTCTGTGAAACTTGGCTTTCTTCTACGTTACATTTCCGGATCCCTCATTTTAATGTGTATCGGGCGGATTGGGACTCTAGGGGTGGTGGTTTGGCTATAGCAGTGCGTGATACGGTCCCAAGCAAGTTGTTCGGTTTGCAACGGTTTGATAGTGGGGACCTGGAGGTTCTGGCGGTGAGCGTGGCCTTACGGAAGGGGTGGGCTACTGTGTTCATCTGTTATAACCCTTGTCGGAATATTGCTCTGCCGGAATTCCAACATTATTTTAATCAATTGCCGTCGCCCTGTCTGGTGATGGGGGACTTTAATGCGCGTCACCCGTACTGGGATCCGTTGGTTCTCAGGGCATCTCGGAACCGTACTGGTACTTCGCTTTTTAATGCGTTATTGGATAGCCCTTCCTTTGACCTTTTAACCCCACCTGGTCTCCCTACCCGCGTCGATCCACATACCGCGTCCTCCTCCACCTTAGATCTCTGCTTGGGTAATGACCTGTTATTAGGTGCTAGGGTTACCACGGGTCCATACATGGGGAGTGATGATCTGCCAGTCTTGCTTGATGTCTTTGGGTTTTCCTCTCCTGCCCCTCCGCGTTCCCGCCCGAGGTGGAGGTTCGGTGCTGAGGGATGGGGACAGTTCCAACGTTGCCTCCACTTGGATCCTCCCTCTCTCGCGGAGTCGGTGGGCTCGGGCGCTGAGGCCATATCAAGGGCATTGACTGCTGCGGCCGGTGGGACCTTTCGGATGACAGGCCGGCCCCCTACGGACAGGCCAACTGTTCCTTGGTGGACCGAGGAATGTGCGGTCGCGGTACAGGTTCGTCATCGGGCTTGGTCTGTCTGGCGCCGTCATCCCTGTGTGGAGTTCAAGCGGGAGGCACGGAGGGTGGATGCCAGGTGCAAACGCACTCTCTTGAAGGTGAAGCGTGGGTCTTGGGCTGCCTTCTGTCCTACGTTGAGGTTTACCAGCTCCAGCAAGAGGGCGTGGCGTTTTGTGAGGCAGATGAATGGCCAGAGGGTGGACACTTTTTTCCCTCTTACTGTTGGCGGTCGGCTAGTCGGCGATGCGCAGGAGCAGGCGGATTGTTTGGCAGATCACTATCGGGTGATGTTTGAGGCACCACCGCAACTACCGGATGTGGATCGGCTGGAGTCAGTAATATCGTACCATCTTGAATCTCCTGATCCTGACGGCCTTTCTGATCCGCTGACCGCCCATGAATTGCACCGCACTTTGGAATCACTCCCCAAGGGTAAGGCTGTGGGTCACGATGATGTGGCATATGAGATGCTTGCCCATCTGCCGCGGGAGTGGTTTGATATGTTGCTGGACTTCTATAACAGGAGCTGGTCTACTGGTACATATCCGGCACTGTGGAAGTCGGCCCTCCTCCTTCCGTTCCCTAAACCGGGTAAGGATCCCTCTTTACCATCTTCATGTAGGCCCATCTGCTTGTTATCGGTGGTGGGTAAGGTCATGGAGAAGATGGTTTCACAGAGGCTCACTTGGTGGCTGGAGACTAAGGCACTCCTTCCTGATGTTCTTCATGGTTTCCGCCTGGCTAGGGGCACAGTGGATGTGCTCCTCCAGCTGGAAAATCACATCCAGGATGCATATCGGAACAAGAAGGTGCTCCTCGTGGCGTTCATCGATGTTGCGAGTGCCTTTGATTCGGTTTCCCATGCCGGGGTCCTATACAAATTGGGTATGCTTGGTGTTCGTGGAAAGGTTTTATCGTGGCTCTGCAGCTACTTGCTTGAGAGGTCCCTTTCAGTGGCGGTCGGTATATCTACGTCGCGGCCTTTCCCTGTCCGTCGTGGGGTGATTCAGGGGTCGATTTTGGGTCCACTGTTCCTGAATGCCATGTTGTCTGATGTACCTAGGTCCCGTAATGCTACGACGATGGTGTATGCCGACGATCTTGCCATCGTCTGCTCAGCGGACACGCTCTTACAGGCCCAGACTGCTCTGCAATTGGTGGTTGATGAGCTCTATGAGTGGGCGAGGGAATGGGGCCTACGACTCAATGCCCAAAAGAGCGCTCTCATGTGCTTCACCTTGAAGACTAAACTCCCGGGTCTGCCTACGATTTCGTTGGGGGGTGAGCCTCTCACGTATCGTACGTCACACACCTTCTTAGGTCTGCATTGGGATGGGCCGGTATTGACTTGGAGGAATCATGTGGACTACCTGCGATCGTCTTGAATGAAGCGGCTGGGTATAATGAAGTGTATAGCCGGGTCCACGTGGGGGACATCTCGGGATGATCTGCTGTGTTTTTATGAGTCTTTCATCAAGAGTAAGGTGGCTTATGGTAGTGCAGTGTATGGCTCGGCTTCGTCGTCAGTTCTTAGCCGCTTGGACCCTGTTCATAACACGGCCCTCAGGGTGGCGTTGGGGACTTTTTGTTCCTCCCCTACCGTGTCCCTCCTAGCGGAAACTGGGACGTTGCCTCTGTCCTGGTCTCGGGTGTTAACGGATTGTAGGTGGGCTGGGCGGGTTGCTACGCTTCCTGGGAATCACCCGTTGTGGGGCCTGCATGCTTTGTCAGGGGTCTCCAGAAATGCACCATCGTGGCCTGTGAAACGGCGTCAGCCTTTCCTGGTGAGGAGCCTCCTCCACTATCGGCGGATGGCTGTGGACCCTCCCTCTCCCTCCCCGACCCCCTCTGTGTCTCCGGTCCCGCCGTGGGTTGATCTCACTCCTCGCATCCGGGTTACCTTCCATGAAGGTTACCGGACGTCGACGGGTGCTGGACTTGCCCGGGCCTATTTTGCTGAGCTAGTGGGGTCGTGTTATCAGGGGCACTTCGGTGTCTTCACGGATGGTTCCTGCGTTCCTCCGGCCTCCTCGTCCGCGGCTGTCTACTACGAGGACCTCTCCCTCTGCCAGACCTGGAGGTTGTCAGGGCACCATCCCATCATAGCGGCGGAACTGTTTGCCATTCTTAGAGCCCTGGAGTTTGTGCGGTGTCATATTCGGCCTCAACGGGTCGTCCTGTACTCGGATTCCCAAGCCTCCCTCCATCTGCTCCTTGCGGCCCGCCCGGCTACATATCCTCGTCTTGTCTTCGCCATCCAGGAGTTGCTGGTTCACTTTTTAGGTCAACCGTGGGAAGTGGTCCTCCAGTGGGTTCCTGCACACTCGGGCATTCGTGGCAACACGGTGGCTGATGCTGCGGCGAAGCTGACGCACACTTCGGTAGAGGTTGAGTCGGTTGACATGGATACGAGGACACATGCCCGGATTGTCGGGCGGGCTAGTCGCGGACTTTGGGACTGGGAGCTATGGGTGCTGTTGCTACAGACGACCATGGGGAGATACCGATGGGATTCGTGCCCCCAGCCTTGGAGTCGACACCCCCTGCGGAAACTCGATGTCTCGCTGGCCAGGCTGCGTATTGGACACACTGCTCTGTCAGCACACCTGTTCCGACTCCGCATGATACGGTACCCGGACTGTCGCTGGTGTGGACAGCCCGAAACCCCTGAGCATCTGGTGGAGGAGTGTCCGCGGTTCTATAGTCACAGGGTCAAACTTAGGGACTCGGTTCGCCGTTTGTCGTCTCAGGGGTTCAGCTTAGGGCTATTGTTAGGCCACGGTGTCCAGGATGCGGATGTGTGTTCTCAGCTCTCTTGTGCCTTATGTGTCTTCCTCTTGGCGACACATGTTGCCGACATAGTTTAAGGTCCCACTGACAGTTAGTCTTCTAGGGCCAAGCAGGTGGCATCCACCCGAAGGCCCTTTAATAATAATAACAACAACAACAACAACTAAAGGAAATCGTTTAAGGGGGGATGGTTCACTTTTTGGGCGATTTTTTCATGTATTCATTATTTTTCTAGTTTCGTCCATAGACCTTCATCAAATTTAAAAAAACATCCATTAGATCCCCCTTCTAGATTAATTTGTACATTTTTCGGTAGAAAAATTTCCCAGCCGAAGGCCGGTTCTTCCATCTTTACAGGCTCACTATCGTTCGCCAGGGAAAAAATAGACACCTAAATAGCACGAAAGGTCTAAATATTGACGAAGAAATGGGGCGAAAGGTCTTAAAATCAACTAACTACTGGGGCAAACATCTTAACATCTGAAAACTACTGGGGCTAAACATGAGGGAGAAAAGTGACCAGAAAAACGACCCATGTCCCCTTTAGGATAACAAGAATGACACAAATTACGTAATGATACTGAAGGGACTAACTTCCATCAGAAACGCGGGTATAATTCTAGCGGTGGCTCCAACTTGATTTGGGTATTAAATATATTCCCGTTCATCTATTTATACCCATACTTATTAGTTCCTGGTATTATACACTGGGGCATTTTCGTATTGACATTAAAGTAGGTTAGGTTTGGCTAATATAAAACTAAATTGTGTATAATCATGTCTAGCGGGGAAACATGTACATATATCTCAATCATGTGGTAATGTTACATTGCAGTATATTTTTACATTTTACAATCATAAATAGTCTACTAATATACTAGGATAGGTTAGGTTTTGGTTAGCTTAAAATTATTGTTCAATGTTACTTAGTAAATAGGCATCTGAAAAAAAAAATCTCCCCGCTACACAGGATGTTACCCTCCATTTTCCCTGATCTTCATAGCCCTCCATACAAGTGGGGGCCGTGTTTAGCCTATAGATTGGTAGATAATCGGTAAATACTCATTACCTGCAGCAGTAGAAGGCCTACGGTGGTCGCCTGGTGGTGGTTGTGGTGGAGGAGGGAGTAACGACTGAGGGGCCCGGGAGGTGGCTGGTGTTGTCCGCGTATTAGTCAGAAGAGTAACTGTCTGGTTGCTAAGTCAGAAGAGTAACTGGGACTCAATCTGTCTGGTTTGTGATGCCGCTACTAACGCCATCTACAGTTCATTAAGGGGGGTCACCTGCTTTTTTTCTCTCCTTTTCTCTCTTTCTCTGGCTTGTATCAATTCGGCCCCATTCAGCCTACTGTTTTAAGCCGTGCATCCCTATCCAGGTGTCGATTTTTTCATGGAGAGCGGTAGCGAGCCAGCATATTTAAAAACATGTTTTTGACAGCAGGCTAAATTTGTACATTTTTCGATAGAAAAAAAATTCCGGCGAAGCCGGATTTCTTCATATATTGCTAGCTGGCTATTGCTCGCCAGGAAGAAATCGACACCTGATGGAGATAAACGTCTTAACACAGTAGGCTGAATGGGGCCGAATGGATACAAGCCAGGGTAGGTCTAAGAGAGAAAAGGAGAAGAATAAAAGCAGGTCACCCCCTTTAAGGGAAGATTTTGAGTGTGTTCCCTAGACAGTGATATCCCTACACCATCGCCGATTCAGATTGATAATTCAGATGTTCTAAGCAATATCACCGCTACAGAGAGAGAAGTATTGAATTGTTTAGATAAACTCAAGGTAAATAAAACGCCAGGACCTGATACAATCTCGCCTAGAGTTCTAAAGGAGGCTAAGGATGAGCTCTCCAAACCACTGACATTACTATTCAATAAATCCTTGCAGTCTGGAACTATGCCTGATCAGTGGAAGCTAGCCAACGTAACACCGATATTCAAAAAAGGCAGCAAATCCCTACCCAGTAACTATCGTCCAATTAGCTTAACCTCAGTTGTATGTAAAATGCTAGAAACGGTCATACGAGACAGACTCGTAAATCACTTAGAGGAAAATAACATACTTAAAGATACTCAACACGGCTTTCGTAAAAAACGTTCCTGTTTAACAAACCTCTTAGACTTCTTCCACGATATCCTCAACCTCTACGATGAGAGTAAAGCTGTAGATATTATATACCTTGATTTTCAAAAGGCCTTTGACAAAGTTCCCCACAAACGTTTACTGCTAAAACTAAAAGCGCATGGAATACAAGACGGTGTGTTGAAATGGATAGAAAATTGGCTCAGCAACAGAAAGCAAAGGGTAGTCATAAACGGTAAGGCATCTAAATGGACCAATGTAAGTAGCGGGGTACCCCCAGGGATCGGTACTAGGACCAATTCTCTTTCTAATTTACATCAACGACATAGATGAGGGTCTCACCTGTACAATCTCAAAATTTGCTGACGATACAAAAATTGCAAATAGCGTACTCTCAAAAGAACAAGTTGACGATATGCAACACAATCTAGATAAATTGTCATGTTGGGCCCAAATTTGGCAAATGAGTTTCAATGCGGATAAATGTAAAGTACTACATGTCGGATACCTAAATGAGAAAGCAAACTATTCGATGAATGGCACTCAGCTTAAGAATGTAAACAGAGAAACCGATCTGGGAGTAACAATATCGAGTAACCTAAAACCGAGTCAACAATGTTCAGAAGTTGTTAAGAAGGCAAACAAAATAATTGGCTTTATAGGCAGGTCATTTGAGCATAAATCCAAAGAAGTTATCCTAACCCTTTACAATTCCTTAGTCCGCCCTCTTCTGGAATACTGCGTTCAATCCTGGTGCCCTTATTACCAAAAAGATATAAACAAGCTAGAACGAGTTCAACGTAGACTTACCAAAATGATACCTAGCCTAAAGAACAAACCATACGAAGAGCGTCTTAGAGAATTAAATCTATTTCCTTTAACCCAGCGCAGATTAAGAGGTGACTTAATTCAAGTGTTCAAAATCATCAAAGGCATCGACAATATGAACTGTAGTAAGTACTTCACTATCGACCAATCTAATCACACGCGGGGAAACGGTTGCAAAATTATTGGTAAATCTTTTAACTCGCACGAATCTAAGAATTTCTTCTTCAATCGAGTTGTCAACTTGTGGAATGGGCTTCCCCGAGACGTTATAGACTGCATCACCGTTGATTCATTTAAACTCCGCCTAGACAAATATCTCTCATCAAACCCGCGACTGACTGCGTTTGTAAATGAATAACTTTATTTTATCCCCCCCTCAGTTACTAACCCATCTGTCCTATACTAACTTCCTAATCCTGCCACGGACATTAGTTCCAGGGCAGTAATTCCCTTTCCAATGTTCCTTTACCCACTCTAAACCACTGTTTGGACACTTGATCCTCAGTGTTTTGGAGGACAAGCAACCTAGAAGGGTCACTAGATCTGTTGTTGCTTGATTTCCTTTGTACTCCTTTGTACTCCTTTGTACATCGATCAGGCTTAACCCCTTTGGCACCATTATACCTTTCTACCTTGGATACCTTGGATTCTGGCTAACATTGGATGATTTTATGCAGTTTAAGAAGGACCTACGTTACTAAGAGGGTTTATCGAAATCCTATTTACCCATTGGAGTCGTATAGATAGATTTCAAAGTACAGAAAATCGTCTAATGGTAACCAGAAAATTAGGGACATTACGTAATGGTGGTGAAAGGGTTAACATTATTCCCCCTAGACCTCCTTTCAAGATAAACTTGTACATTTTTCGGTAGAAAAATGTCTCAGCCGAAGGCCGGTTCGTCCTATAATTATTAGATAGAAATACCACTTAACCCCTTCAGCATCATGACACCTTTTGTTACCTTGGATTCTGGCCAATATTAGTCGATTTTATGCAGTTTAAGAAGGACCTATTTTGCTAAGAGGGTTTATTGAGATCGTATTTACCCGCTTGAATCGTAGAGTTATATTATAAACTATAGAAAACGTCTAATGGTAACCAGAATAGGATGAACATTACGTCATGGTGGTGAAAGGGGTTAAAGACTACATGGCAACTTAGTACAGTCGCGCTAATAAGTCATGTTCCAGCTGGCATTTCGTTTGGCTTGCTTTGTACTGTATTCATGTCTGTCAGATGTTGAATAGGGTGGGTAAGTGTAGGTATATGTTTTTATATTTCACTCGATATGAAGAAATGCAGCTTAGATATTGCTGATACCAATTATTGATCAAAACATACTTGATGCCGATTGTACAGTCAGTCCAATACAGTTCGTCACTAAATGTCATTCCTTCGTCAACCTTGGTAGCAGACACATGTAACTTTGTATTAATTTGTTTAAATGTGTAGACATATTGCTTAGAGTTAAGCTTATTATATTTTATTATTATTGTCTTGTTAGGACGTGTTTTAGATATTCAATTTACATAGTTATTAGAACATGTTTTTATTCTATAGGGTAAATATGATATTACTTTGATTCAGTCGTTTCTGAATTAATATTTCTTTTAATGTGTAAACAATTAGGTCCCTCTCAATATTAAAATATAAAATAACGGTTTGTTTCTGTTCATAGGACCATGCGGTTTATTCTGAAGATGGACTAAGGAGTCCGAAATATCAATAGAGACTTCAAAATGAGGACGTGTGTTGCTCTCATCCTACCTTTCCTCGTATATATATATATATATATACTGTATATATATATATATATATATATATAAACAAAAAAATATATACACCCATCCCCCCTTAAGGGGAGGTTTTTAGCTTGGTCTCTAGATATCCATCAAGCTTAAGATTACACCCCCTTGAGCCCTTTTCAAGATAAATTTGTACATTTTTCGGTAGAAAAATTTCCCGGCTGAAAGCCGGTTCCTCTTAAATTACAGGCTCGCTATCGCTCGCCAGGATAAAATCGACACCTAAATGGCACGAAAGGTCTTAAAATTGACAGAAAAGGGTCGAAGGTTCTTAAAATCGTCAAAATAATGGGGGCGAACGTCTTAAAATTAGAAAAGCAATGGGGCTAAACATGAGGGAGAAAGGAGTCAAGAAAATAATCCCTCAAGTGGAAATCTCCCCTTAAGATAGGTGGTATTTGATCTGGTAAGGTTGAGTTAAGATAGGTTAGGTGTGGTCAGGTTTTATTAGGTTCAATTAACACACAGAAGATTAACCCCCTGAGGATTATGACGCATTTTGACAGGGTATAATGGCTATTGTTGACGATGTTATCCCATTCAATACCAGTGACATCTTTTTCATCATATTCTGGCAACTATATGACGATTTCATTCAGCTTAGGAAGAACCTCTAGCAATAAAAACACTTCCGACTATCTCAACCAAGCTTTTTAACTAACACAAATTCTTCCTAAGCTTCATAATATCGTCTCAATATAGCTAGAATATAATATAAAACACGTCGCTGGTACTCAAAGGGTTATTGATACTAGGAAATATATATGAGAGTCAGAGGGTTAATTGAGATAGTATTTACCCTATTGATACCCACAGATCCTTCCCAAACTGTATGAAATCGTCTAATGATAGCCAGAAGAAACGGTCATGATGCTCTCATAACATCAAGGGGTAAGTTATATTAGTTACAATCAAGAATATTGTGGCGAAATTGAAAAGGCCTTCAATATTATGAATCAAAAGTATTTCAGTGCTTCATAAATCTACACCAGATAAATACCTCTAATATGAAGTACATTCGGATACCATAGTCTCTACCCCCACTCATACGTATTCGTGGACTTCACTTATTTCTAATTCTTATTGAAAATATATATGTTGTTGTCCTAGACCTGCCTGACGATGAAGTAAGTGTCTCCGAAACGTAGCAATAAAGAAATAGTCATGATTGAAGGAGTAATCCAGTCCGCCAATCAGGAGTCGGGATTAGCTCAGGTGGATAAGCAAGGTTTACCCTTTAAATCTTGCCACAGAGAACACCCTGACACTCCCCCGTGCTCGACCAATCACCAGCCTCCTATGACTTGGTCGCAAACGTTCTATTACAATGGTGCCACCCTCTTACTCCCGTCAGCCACTACAGAACATCTCTAATAAGCTTCCAGGAAAATATTACGAGGATGAAGTAAAGTAGGATAAGATTGAAATTCGAAGCCAGCGGGCTGGTGTAGCTCCTCCCGAGTGCGCGGCTTGGCCAATCACAGGTCCCCGTTCCGTGAGGGAGGGGTATAAAGGGAGGTGGGAAGGCCACAGCAGACGCTCAGCTGCGGGCATCTGTCCGGATCACACTGGGGAACTCTTAGCAGACACACCCCCCTCGCTCACCTCGGCACCCATGGGGAGATAAATAAGCCTATTCCTGCCCTCCAGCAACCGAGCACTACTGGACACAAGACAAGCCGGGATCCAGTACATTGCCTACCCTTGGCACAATTACACCTACAATATTCTGATGCCTGCCGACACATTGATAGCATTCACACAATAAGCCAAGCGATTCAAGATGGTCAATTGGTGGTAGATGGTACGGAGAAGATGGACTTGATGTATTGGCCCGCTTTGAAGTGGTGAAGCAGAATCAAGAGAGCTTCCAGAATATTTTTAAAGGACCCTTAAGGGCCCGAACAGACGTACCAAAAAGTTAAATGCTTGACCGAGCCAGTGTGTTACAACCATAAAATCTATGTGTTCTTATAGAACAGCATAAGAAAAACTGATTAGACAAATGATGAAATAAAGAGATGATGTGTTTAGAGATATAGCTGTCATTATTAGTAAAGACACTCAGCCAGTTAGCTAGCAATAGTACAGGATCTTATAGGATATTAAGTAAAGATATGTTTAATATTAAGTGGGAGTTCTTCGGGATAAAGCTATAAGGGGAAATAATTGATATAGCCCATGTAGGCTAATTGAGATAACTAGGTTTACCTGAGCAGTTTTCCGGGGTTTAGCATTTGCAACATAGGTTAGACCTAGCTGAAGAAATAGTTAGAGAAGGGCTTCAGCCCAAACCCATGAAATACTCTTTTTGTTATAAGGAAACCACATTTATTAATTGGATATTCACCTCGTCGACAGCATGCTTTCGAATGCGCGTAAATATCTAGTCAACTAGTTTTAAGGATATCAGTTAATGAATAATAGTTTGTAACATTGTTAAAGTGACCTAAAGGACATAGTTTTCTGATATTGTAAAGGTGACATCAATACCCGTTGATTTAGTAATTGTGTTCAATATTGTAAAAGGGATTTAAGAACGCGGATCGAGTAATTGTTTACTAGTATTGTCAAGTTGATGTAAATACCTACGGGTTCATTATTCGTGTCTAATGTCATTAAGGTGATTTAATCCCATGAAAAGGAATAAGTGTTTCTGATATTCTCCCTACCAGGAATTCACGGGAGGCCTCTGGTGGACGCTTTCGAAGTAGCGCCAGAGCTACGTCTGTCGACATAAACAATACTCAACACCTAGGCTATGCAAAGTTTATCACTTTCTTACGATTCTGCATGTTTTTACTATATACTAAATGGCTAGACTAACTGCTTATATAGTATGGTAGTTGTGGGGGTAATGTGTCAGCTATAGAAAGTACGACATATAGCTTATAATTAAGAATGATTGATGGAGAGACTCAGAGGGAGGGTGAAGAACTGCGGGATATTGCCATTTAAAGGGCCCAGGTCGCTTACTGTACAAAACAACGTGTCTGGCGCGGCAACTCCAAGAATTTCTGGTAGGGAGAATTGTCATGGTGATGTGAGAACATATTGATAAAATCCTCGTTCCTAATATTGTTAAGGTGATTATAGGACATATATAGGCATAGTTATAGTTATAGTATAGTTTTGTCAATCAATGTGAATATAGTGATGTGCCTTTGGCTCGAAGTTGAAGTGAGTCAAGATTCTGAATAGCGATTGTCCAGATAGGTAGTGATGGGAATGTAACAATGCCGGTATTACACGAGAGCTTTTTCAGTCAACATTTATCCTCAACACTGGTCTGGCAGCTTATGAGGTCAACATGTATATAATTTCAGCTACCTAAATTCATCTATCATCAGTCTAGTTCCCGATACCAGTGCAAAATATTCCTGAAATGTTGCCAGAAATTTTTTGATTATCGAATGTTGACTAAAAAAGCTCTCGTGTGATACCGGCTTAACAATGCCGAAGTGTAATCTATACTGGGCCGTCGTAGGTATTTAAGGGGAGGAAGACCGTTTTTATGGACCTCCTTCTCCCTCATGCTTAGCCCCATTTGTTTTTTAGATTATAAGACCTTCGGCCCATTAGTTTGGCGATTTTAACACCTTTCGCCCAATTTCGTTGTCAAATTTAGGACCTTTCGTACCATTTAGGTATCGATTATTTCCTGGTGAGCTATAGCGAGCCTGACATTTTAATAGGAACCGGCCTTTGGCCGGGACATTTTTCTACCGAAAAATGTACACATTTATCTTGAATAAAGGAGGTGTAGGAGGTGTTTTTCTAAGCTTGATGGAGGTCTAGCGAGAAAACTAAGGAATATAATTATGAATTAATAGAAAAAAAAAAAAAAAAAAAAAACACGCTCAGTCTCCCCTTCACTAATAGTTTGAACTCGTCTTGACCCGAACAGAGCATCAATTGCTATGTGGATTACGGTTACCATGGGAGCTTCTTAAATCAAGACGCGAACTTCCAAACAACTGTCGAATTATGCCTACCCTATTAGAGCAGTGTATTCAAGTTTAAGTACAACAATGATGATTTATTCTAACAAGCCCTGGTAATCCTCTTCATTATATATATATATATATATATATATATATATATATATATATATATATATACTTTATATCCCATATTAGGTGTGCCAAACTTAATTGCTCTTTTAAGTATATTTTTATTATTTTTCTAGTTTCCTCCCTAGACCTCCATCAAACTTAAAAAAACATCCATTAGATCCCCCTTCTAGATTAATTAAATATGTCCCGGCCGAGGCCGGTTCTTCCAACATTATAGGCTCACTATCGTTCGCCAGGGAAAAAATCGAAAGGTCTAAATATTTACGAAGAAATGGGGCGAAAGGTCTTAAAATAGAATAACTAGTGGGGCAAACAATTTATCATCTGAAAACTAATGGGGCTAAACATGATGGAGAAAGTGGACCAGAACCCCCCCCCCCCCCCCCCGCCCCCTTTCAATAAATTTGTCCAAACGTAAATTGATTTATAAGGAAATAATCTACTTTTCAACCGTTACAGAGATATTTCACCTTAAACATTATATTTTTCTATGTACAGTGGCGCTAATAAGTCATGTCTCGACGCCAAGTATGTTTTGATCAAACATTGGTATCAGCAATATCTAAGCTTCATTTCTTTATATCGAGTGAAATATACAAACGTGTTCCTACACTTAACCACCGTGTTCAACATCTGACAGACATTAATACAGCACAGGGCAAGCCAAACGTAATGACAGCTGGGACCTGATTTGTTTGCGCGACCTACAGTGGCGCTAATAAGTCATGTCTCATTTGTCGGTACGTTTGGCTCGCTCCGTGCTGTGTTAATGTCTGTCAGATGTTGAATAGGGTGGGTAAGTGTAGGAACATGTTTGTATATCTCACTCTAAAGCAAGAAATCATGTGTGAATATTGCAGATACCTTTTATTGATCAAAGCTTAATTGGTGCCGAGACATCACTCATTAGCCCAACTGTACTCACCCAGTTGTTATGGGGGCCCACCTCGCTTTTTTTCTCTTTCTCTCCCTCTCTCTTTGGCTTGTATCCATTCGGCCCCATTCAGCCTATTGTTTTAAGACGTTTACCCCCATCCTGGTGTCAATATTTTCCTGGCGAGCGGTAGCGAGCCAGCATACATATATATTTTGTTTAAAAGCTAAATTTGTACGTTTTTCGATAGAAAATGTCGTCGGCGTAGCCGGATTCCTACATTCAATGCTGGCTCGCCCAGGAAGAAATCGACACCTGGATGGTGATAAACGTCTTAAACAGTTAGCTGAATGGGGCCGAATTGATACAAGCCATAGAAAGAGAGAAAAGGAGAGAAAGATAAAAAAAAAAGCAGGTGACCCCCCTTAGATACTACGAAGTCTTGAATTGATCTTGTTTACCAATTCTTCCCGAGCGGGTTTGCTTGGCAGAGTGGAAAAGCCCCGACATCACCCCAAACTTGACTATATCGAGCCTTGTAGTTCCTGATTGGTTGCCCGGGAAATAGGTGTTGCACGCTTGCCACCGTAGCCATCTCCGAGGTGTTGTAGAGCGACCCGTCTCCCCAAGTCATGGTGTCTAGCTTGTCATCTGGGCCGTTGTGGAGGTCTAGCCACAAGCCAATACCTACAGGCAAGGGGTTAAAGAGAGAGAGTTAGAGAGAGAGAGGGAGAGAGAGAGAGAGAGACAGCAAGAGAGAGAGAATATATATCATTAATGTGTTCCAAGCTTGCCTCCTTAGCCATCTCCGAGGTATTGTAGAGCGTCCTGTCTCCCCAAGTCATGGTGTCTAGCTCGTCACCTGGGCCGTTGTGGAGGTCTAGCCACAAGCCTTGACCTACAGGCAAGGGGTTAAAGAGAGAGAGAGTGAGAGAGAGGGGGCTAAAGAGAGGGGGGGGAGAGTGAGAGAGAGAGAGAGAGGGGGAAGATAGAGTGAAGAGGGGAGAGAGAGAGAGAGAATGTACTGTATATATTACTATAGGTACCGCCAACGAACTTGACAATTATCTCGATCCCTGACCTCTTCGTAACTCAAAAGGACCTTGAGCAAATTGGCTGTAAATTAACCACACCTATTTCCTGATCGACTCTTCCCAAATGATAGAAATGTCAGCCCGATTGCTTTCATTCATCTTGAGTTATAAGAAGTTAAAGGGTCCAGATTATTGTCAAGTTCGTTGGCGCTACCTATAATGAAAGCTTAAGGGAGCCCACTTCGCTTTTTTTCTCTTTCTCTCCCTCTCTCTTTGGTTTGTATCCATTCGGCCCCATTCAGCCTACTGTTTTAAAACGTTTACCCCCATCCAGGTGTCAATATTTTCCTGGCGAGCGGTAGCGAGCCAGCATATATAGCATATATTTTTGTTTTGACAGCAAGCTAAATTTGTACATTTTTCGATAGAAAAATTTCTCCGGCGAAGCCTGATTTCTCCATACAATGCTGGCTCGCTATCGCTCGCCAGGAAGAAATCGACACCTGGATGGGGATAAACATCTTAAAACAGTTGTCTGAATGGGGCCGAATGGATACAAGCCAGGGAAAGAGAGAAAAGGAGAGAAAGATAAAACAAAAAACAGTGACCCCACTTAACTACACTAACAAAACAAAAAATATATATGTGATTGAGGGAGGCAAAAGGCAGAACTGCCTATAGCGAGTGCCTCTTCATAGTTGAAAGAGTGACAGGGCCAAATTCAAGGGACGTTCGAGCCAAAATGCCTGGACACACGGAGTTTGAAGCAATTTAAGTCATAGGAAGAGGGAAAGACTGATTCTGGGAGAGAGTTCCAGAGCTCAGCTGTTGAGTAGAAGAAAGACAGAGTAACGTTTCACTCTCGGGTTGGAGAGTTGCACAGAGTAGGGGTGGGATTGAGTTGCAAGACGGGTACTACGTGCCCTACGTAAAGGAGGTGGTATACACTGGGAAAGCTCTGAGGAACACTGATTATTATAGTAGCGATAGAATAGCGAGAGAGATGCAACATTGCGGCGGAGAGAGAGAGATTGCAGAGAGTTGGTGAGTGGACGGGAGTTAATGATACGAAAGGCCTTCCTTTCAACTTTGTCTAGGAGAGCGGTGTAAGAGGAACCTCCCCACACATGTGAACAAAACTCAATACAAGGACGCACTATGCCCCTGTACAGAGCAAGAAGCTGTGCAGGGGAAAAGAACCCCCTAAGGCGGTTGAGCACACCCAACTTCTGGGAGGCTGCCTTAGCAAGACTGGTGATATGGTCCTTCCAACTGAGAGCAGAAGAAAAGGAGACACCAAGAATATTGAAAGAAGATGAAGGATTGATTTTTGTATTATTGAAGAATAAGGGATAGTCCGCTAGGAGTTCCTTAACCCCTCCAACCCGGAAGGGCTCTTGAACGCCCATAACAACCTCGGCCCGCGCAACCCGGAAGGGCTCTTGAACGCCCATTGCTTTTGTGCGTGCTTTCGAATGCCGCGCGTACATTTTCGGTATCGTGGGACGGTAGGTGGCGCCACCAGGCGTAAACTACGCCACAGCAACAGTATCTACCCCGACGCCATCATGGACAGTACGCCAAATAGTGATTCCGCTGTGTCCGATACCGTGCTTCCTACGACGCCCTTGCTAGTTCGTCGCGCCTTACCCCGACGCCATCGCCTAAATGTGTTATCTCCCGGAGGTATTGAGACGACATTGAGACTTTATGAGCGAGCTGATGCCAAGCATAATGTTGATGATGAAGTCAATGACGACTCCAGTAATTATAAGTCGAGTGATTATGGCCATGAGAGTGACAAAGAAGAGCAATTCCTGGGATTTGCGAGAACATGACAGTGATGAGAGTGATGAAGGTGATGTACCAGTTGTTGAGGAAGCTGGTTTACCTAAACACAGTGAACTAGAGAGAGTGAGTGAGTGGGAGAGTTCAAGGTCACTCACCAAATTTCGCATAAGTGACACGACGCCAAGCCCTTCCCCAGGTAAATCGCCTTTCAAGCTACATTTGTATAAGCAGAAAATACTTGAGAAGGCGGCCGCGGCAGCTAGGGAACAAGCAAAACTACTTGGTGAGGATGAGGCTGTGAGTGAGGGTCAGCGTGGTGACCCTTCTCGTCCGCCATTGTCTCCCTTATCTACCCACGCCACCCAAGATGACCCGGATGCCCCGCATTCTTCCCCACCACCCCCACCATTGCCAAGGGTTGAGGACCCCACACTTTCGGCCTATTTGCCTCCTAGGTCCCCCGACAGGAGACATACTGCTGCCGAAAAGGGGAAAGGTAGGAAATATACCAAAAAAATTAAGAAAAGTAAGAGAGTTTTGTTCGAGGCTCCCGCGGCGTCCACCCCGGCCGGCCCCAGCCATACGTCCCCGCAACTTTCCCCACAGTCCTCCCCACCTCTCCCGCCTTCAACATGTCTTCCTGAAGAAGTCTTTGAGTTCGCATCACCAATACCTGGGCCTAGTGACAGTGAAACATTGCTTTCTGTCACTCGTCGCAGGCCAAGGAGCCCAGGACCTCGGGGGGACACAGCCTCACCTGCCACTCCTTCCCCACCTCGCCCACCCGCACGCCGCCCACGCATCACTGGTTCCCCGCCAGATTATGTGGGGGCCACTGATGATGAAGGGCACCTCTCTGAAGACTCTGGCCATGATTACATAGGTCCACCGTCAGGGCAAGATGACCACTCTGACGATGACTATATGGACATCGACGACCCTCGACCCATCCGCTTGGCCCGGCATCGTGCTGCCCGTCGTGCTGCCCACCGCCCTGGCCGCCGCCCTCGCCGCCCTAGGGCGCGCACCTCCCGAGTTGGCCGTGGGCGTGCTGGGCCACCAGCTGGAGCTCCTCGTCAGCGTAGACAAGACCCATTCTACGTTTTTCAGTGGCAAGACGTAGTTGATGAGGATGGATACAACCCTGATGTGCCAGCTTTTGATGAGGTACTGGAGGGTTCAGGCATTACCCCCAATTTTCCTGCAGGCCCCATGCTCCACCACACGAACTATTTGAGGCCTTCTTTGATGAGGAGGTGGTAGGCTATGTTGTCAAAGAGACAAATAAGCAGCACCAATTCCAGGTCCACTTTTTGGGAAAGGTGACCAAGGGCCACATGAGGCAGTGGACCCCAGTGACTCATAAAGAGTTCATGGTGTTCCTGGCACTCACCATGCTAATGCCTCATGTCAAGAAGCATAGGTTGCCTGACTATTGGATCACCAATGATCTGATATCCACCCCTGCCTTCGGGAAATATATGTCTCGCGACCGGTACCTTGATATCCTCGCAGCGCTCCATCTTGTCACCAACCTTGACGTCCACCTCCCAGACAAGCTGTGGAAGATTAGGACGTTGTACGAGATGATGCGAGAACGCTTCACCTCCTACTTCAAGCCCTTCCGCAAGGTCGTCATTGACGAGTCTCTTGTGCTGTTCCGGGGAAAACTCAGCTTCCGGCAGTACATCCCCTCAAAAAGACATCGCTTTGGCATAAAATTCTTTGTGCTGTGCGACTGCCAAACTGGCTATGTCCTGGACTTCCTGGTCTACAGCGGGAAGGATGGGGACTTGCTTGTGGACCCCCTCATTGGCTTTGGCGGAGCAGTGGTGCAAGCCATGATGGACCGCTACTTTCACAAGAATCACGTCCTCTACACGGACAATTATTACACGTCCCCCACTCTCTCACAGTACCTGCATGAGCGCAAGACTGGGACTGTAGGCACAGTACGAGGGAAAAGGAAGGGCATGCCACCTTTCCCTCCAAAGACCAAAAAAGGTGATGTGTTCAAGAAGAAGTCGGGGCCCATTCTGGCTATCCACTGGCACGACCAGCGGAAGGTCAACCTCCTGACCACCATCCACAAGGGGGAAATGGTGGAGACTGGCAAGGTGGATCGCCGCACCCAGGCCAGGGTGACCAAGCCCGATGCTGTCCTGGACTACAACATCAACATGAGGCTGGTGGACAAGTCCGACATGCAGATAGGCTTCATTGACTGCCTGCGTACCTCGTGCAGATGGTACAAAAAGTTCTTTCTGCATATGGTGGACATGTCAGTTCTGAATGCCTACAACATATACAAGCTTCGGAATGTGAACACACCCATGAAGTTCAATAGCCTGCGGAGGTTCCAAAAGCAGGTGTTGACGGAGCTCCTGGAGAAGTATGCTACGCCACAGAGGGCAGTGGCACATCCTGGGCCCGCCGTTATTGACCGCTTGCAGTGTGCTCAATACTTGATTAGGCACAGGCTTGGTTCCCTGCCTCAGAATGAATCAGGAAGAACACAGCAGAAGCGGTGCCATGTCTGCTACAACAGCAGGGTGAGGCCGAGGTCAGGTAAAAAGTCAACCATGGAGTGTGTGGAGTGCAAGGTGGCACTCTGTGCTTTAGAGTGCTTCTTTGATTACCACTCCAAGCTGGAGTTCTAATAATCATACTGAAATTGCCAAATAAAATGACAATATGTACACTATAATTATATATAGGCAAAAAGTGGAAGTAAACCAATTTATTGTAATACAAAAGTCATGTATTATGAGAACATTGATACAAATACAATTACACCATAATAATATGTGAAAGTGACACATATGTATATACCAAGTGACATTCATATGATTAGAACCTATAGAAATATATAAATCAGTGAAAAAAGACACAATAAATTGTATATAAAACGTTTACAAATCATATAACTAAGTGAAAGTGACACAAGACCTAATATTTGATGGCCAAAGTATAATAAATACCTGTGATAACGAATAATCAGTGCCTAATACAACAATAACCTACCTCAATTACTAATAAAATGTACGGTATCGAGTGAAAATGAGCATTATCAGTGACAGTGACACTCTCTAAAGCATATTTGTCAAAGTGAAAGTGACACAAGACCTAATATTTGATGGCCAAAGTATAATAAACACCTGTGATAACGAATAATCAGTGCCTAATACAACAATAACCTACCTCAATTACTAATAAAATGTACGGTATCGAGTGAAAATGAGCATTATCAGTGACAGTGACACTCTCTAAAGCATATTTGTCAAAGTGAAAGTCACACAAGACCTAATATTTGATGGCCAAAGTATAATAAACACCTGTGATAACGAATAATCAGTGCCTAATACAACAATAACCTACCTCAATTACTAATAAAATGTACGGTATCGAGTGAAAATGAGCATTATCAGTGACAGTGACACACTCTAAAGCATATTTGTCAAAGTGAAAGTGACACAAGACCTAATATATGATGGCCAAAGTATAATAAACACCTGTGATAACGAATAATCAGTGCCTAATACAACAATAAGCTACCTCAATTACTAATAAAATGTACGGTATCGAGTGAAAATTAGCAATATCAGTGACAGTGATACCCTAATAAACATATTTTATATAATTGGCCTCAAAATAACTAGAAAATATCAAATAAACATCACATTCTCAATATCAAACACTAAAATCGTCTAAGGGAGATAAATACTTTGGCGCGACGAGCGGCTAGGTGCGTCGTAGCCATGGCCGGGGCGACGCGTCCGAACGCGGGAAGAATTTGCCGCCGAAAAGCACTCGTCTTCCCGCGCTCACCATTATGCAACCAGAGGGGCTAGAGACCTCTACTCAACGCCATTCGACAGAGGAAGGTTTGTGGAACATTATTCTTTTTTATTCACAACATTAAATGCCATATTCATTGACTTACAGAGTAGTTAACATAGGCCAAAGATCGTCAAAACACCCGGTACCGGAGCACAGTCGCAATCTATAGCCCCCGGGGCTGGAGGGTTAAGGGTAGATAGATGGAGAAATTGGGTTTTGGAAGCATTAAAGGTGACAAGGTTTTCTCTGCCCCAATTGGAGATAGTATTTAGATCAGAATTTAAGAGTTCTATGGCTTCATTACGTTTGTCGTTGAGGGATTGCTGGCTGGGGCATTCTGAAAAACTAATGGAGTAGTGTAAGGTTGAGTCGTCTGCGTATGAATGGATGGGAATTGAGGTACAGTTGAGGAGATCATTTATAAAAATTAGAAAGAGAATAGGAGATAGGACAGAGCCCTGAGGAACACCAGAGTTTATAGGGTGAGGAAGTGAACAATGGCCGTCCACAACTGCGGCTATGGATCGGCTGGAAAGGAAATTAGAGACAAAGGCACAGATGGAGGGATAGAAACCGAAGGAGGGTAGTTTAGAAATTAAAGATTTGTGCCAGACTCTATCGAAGGCTTTCGATATGACTATAGTGCAATAGAAAAAGTATCACCGAAGTCCCGAAAGGAGGATGACCAAGACTTAGTAAGATATGAAAGAAGATCACCAGTAGAGCGACCCTTAAGGAAGACATGCTGGCAATCTGAGAGCAGATTATGAGAAGAGAAATGCTTAAGAAATTTGGAAGCAAGAATAGTTTTCAAAACATTTAGAAAGACATGAGATGAGAGCAATTGGACGATAGTTGGAGGGTTGAGAGCGGTTACCCTTCTTTGGGACAGGTTGAATGTGAGCAAACTTCCAGCATGAAAGGAAGACGTTAGAGGATAGACAGAGACGAAAGAGTTTGCCTAGGCAGAGAGTCAGCACGGAAGCACAGTTTTTGAGAACAACAGGAGGAACACCGTCCGGACCGTACGCCTTATTAGTGTTAAGCCCAGAGAGGGTAGAAAGTACATCTTTAGAAGAGATTAGGGTATTAGGCATAAGTAAGAGAGAGGAGGGTGGAGAGGAAGGAATAGCACCGGAATCATCCATGGTGGAGTTTCTAGCAAAAGTTTGAGCAAAGAGTTTAGCTTTGTCAGAGGAAGAAGTGATGGTTGTGCCATCAGAGTGGGAAAGACGAGGAGGAGAAATTGTTGGAGAGGTTTTTGGCTAGATGCCAGAAAGCTTGGGAAGAGCTAGAGTTGGATAGTTCAGTGCATTTATTATTGATGAAAGAGTGTTTGGCAAGTCGAAGAACAGATTTGGCTTGTATCCGGGCAGAAACATAGGAAGAATGAGAGTCTTGAGTTTTAAGGCATCGGTACCGTTTGAATGCTTCCTCCTTATTGCGGACAGCAGTAGAACAGGCGTGAATAAACCAAGATTTTTTAGCATTAGTCTGAGAGAAAGAGAATGGAATGATATGCTTCCATGCCCGATAGGATTACCTAGGTAATGCGTTCAGCACTCTCCGAGGGTCCCCGGCCACGGAAGCAGAAATCATTCCATGGGAAATCAAAGAAGTACTGCCGGAAAGCCTCCCAGTCGGCAGTGCCAAAGTGCCACAAGCGCCGCCGGCTAGGAGGATCGGGTGGCCGTACTGGAGAGATAGAACAGGTGGCAGCGATAAGTTTATGGTCGGAGGAGCCCAAAGGAGAGAAAAGATCGACAGTATAAGAAGAAGGGTTAGAAGTTATAAACAAGTTAAGAATGTTGGGCCGATCTCCGATGCGATCCGGGATATGGGTGGGTTGCTGAACTAACTGCTCTAGGTCATTTAGGAGAGAAAAGACGTAGGCTTGTTCACCAGGTGGGTCAGTAATCACCATGTTATCATATTGAGGTTTTTAAGTGAGAGAGAGAGAGAGAGAGAGAGAGAAAGACACAGAGAGAACGTTACAGAGAGTTACGTATATACACAGACTGCACAGACCTTGCGGCTCCTACTATAGTCTATTCGCTGTAAGTAGGCGAGAAATCATGACCTCTAACCTCTGTAACTCAAAAACAACTAGAGTAATCGAGCTAGTATATCTATCATTTGGGAAGGGCCAGTCAAGGGATAGATGTGGGGATTTACAGCAAATTTGCTCTAGCCCTTTTTGAGTTACAGAGGCTTGAGGTCATGATTTCTCGCCTACTTACAGCGAATAGACTACATGATCTCCCAAGTACGGTCGCGCTAATAAGTTATGTCCCAGCTGTCATTACGTTTGGCTTGCTCTGTGCTGTATAAATGTCTGTCAGATGTTGAATAGGGTGGGTAAGTGTAGGAATATGATTGTATATTTCACTGGATATGAAGAAATTAAGCTTAGATATTGCTGATACCACTAATTGATCAAAACATACATGGTGCCGAGACATGACTTATTAGCGCGACTGTACACTAGGATATCATAGTCTCTAGCCCACTCAGGAGACTTCGTGGACCCCCTATGTTTTTCTCTATGCAATCATATCTATCCGGATTAATTTTTGGATAGAACTTGCTTTTCAATAACGAGTATATATAATTTTGTAGTTGATGTATAGAACATTTTATTCATAAATTCGTATCCAGAGATATACTTCCATAACTAGAAATAGGTGGAGTCCATGAATGTGTATGAGTGGGCTAGAGACTATGGTATCCGAGTGTACAGTCGCGCTAATAAGTCATGTCTCGTCTTATAGGTGTGACAGGCTCTTTAATTAAGGGGGCCCACCTCGATTTTGTTTCTCTCTTCCTCTCTCTCTCTCTCTCTCTTGGTTGTATCCATTCAGCCCCATTCAGCCTACTGTTTTAAGACGTTTATCGCCATCCAGGTGTCAATTTTTTCCTGGCGAGCTGTAGCGAGCCAGCATTTAAAATAAAAAAGTGTTTGAGAGCAGGCTAAATTTGTACATTTTTCGATTGAAAAATGTGTCCGGCGAAGCCGAATTTCTCCATACAATCCTGGCTCGCTATCGCTCGCCAGGAAGAAATCAACACCTGGATGGGGATAAACATCTTAAAACAGTAGGCTGAATGGGACCGAATGGATACAAGCCAGAGAAAGAGAGAAATAAGTAACACCCCGTTCTTTAACATTAATATCAAATACAAACCCCAATGTACCTGAATAAACTAATGAAAGCATGTGGCCCTCCCGGGATTCGAACTCAGGACACCACACCCAGAACATAAGCATCTAAATTGAGAAGAAAAAAAAACAGGTGACTCCCCTTAAGCAAGAAGGAAGGTATTCAGGCAGGGAAAAAAACAGGTGACCCCCGTTTAACCCCTTCTGTACCGCGATGTCTTTTTTACCTTTATTCTGGGTATTATTAGACGATTTTATTCAATTTAAAAAGGGACTCAGAAAAAAAATTGACAGGTTTGGAACTATCTCACTTAACCCTTTTTACGACCACAGATCTTTCCTAAACTGCATAAAATCGTCTATATATAGCTATAAAGAATCGTCTATATACTGTATAGCTATAAAGAATCGTCTATATATAGCTATAAAGAAATCGTCTATATATAGCTATAAAGAATCGTCTATATATAGCTATAAAGAAATCGTCTATATATAGCTATAAAGAAATCGTCTATATATAGCTATAAAGAAATCGTCTATATATAGCTATAAAGAATCGTCTATATATAGCTATAAAGAATCGTCTATATATAGCTATAAAGAATCGTCTATATATAGCTATAAAGAATCGTCTATATATAGCTATAAAGAATCGTCTATATATAGCTATAAAGAATCGTCTATATATAGCTATAAAGAATCGTCTATATATAGCTATAAAGAATCGTCTATATATAGCTATAAAGAAATCGTCTATACATAGCTATAAAGAAATCGTCTATATATAGCTATAAAGAATCGTCTATATATAGCTATAAAGAAATCGTCTATATATAGCTATAAAGAAATCGTCTATATATAGCTATAAAGAAATCGTCTATATATAGCTATAAAGAAATCGTCTATATATAGCTATAAAGAAATCGTCTATATATAGCTATAAAGAAATCGTCTATATATAGCTATAAAGAAATCGTCTATATATAGCTATAAAGAAATCGTCTATATATAGCTATAAAGAAATTAAAAAGACGTCGCCGCCGGTACAGAAAGAGTTAAATGATGTCTTACCCAATTCGTCAGACAGGGCGAGAACCGCGTTGTACTGTGCGGCGGTCTTGGTGATGGCCAGGCGATGTCCGGGCAGCTTCTGGCATATATCGTAGGAGAACTTGAAGGGTTTGAAGGTCTTCCACACCATGTACAACAGTCCGTCCTCCCTCATGCCGTAGTACGTGTGCTCTACGGATTCTAACGTGGAAACAATAATTCATTTTTTGTTTTCACCAACCAACTTCACCTCTAAACTCAATTGACCATTTGCGAGTTTCAGGCTATAAGGAAGTTGGAGCCGAGAACATCGATATTTAACAGAAATACAATAATAATGTACGTTCCTGATGGATAAATGGTATGTTGAATTGGGTTTTATGTATTTATACATGCACTAGGACCGTACGTATGCTAGATGTAAATTCTGTTAAATATCGTTGTCTACAGCTCCAACTTCCTTATAGAACGAAACTCGCAAGTGGCCAATTAATGAAATCAACAAATACATGTGGCACTCCAAGGACTCGAACCTAGGATACTCACATCGAAATTCCGCGCAATTATGCATTACGCTATCAAGACTTATAATCCTAAGGGGTGTCACCGCCTCTTTTTTATCTTTCTCTCCCCCAGTCACGTCTGTTCCCAGTCAGTAAACGCCCCTCCTCCCGTCCAACAACGCTTTCACGCATATACTTCTTAACTCCATCCTTCCACCTCTCTCTCGGTCTACTTCTCCTTCTCTGTCCTTCCACTTCACTCTCGTACACTCTTAATCATTCTTTCGCTTCCCATATGTTCCACATGGCTGAACCATCTCAAGGTGTTCCCTTTCACACTTCCTAGCAAATCTACACCCACACCACACCGATCTCGTACTTCCTCATTCGTCTGTCTTTCCCTCCATGTAACTCCTCACGCACTTCTCAAGTAACTTATTTCCATCCCTCTCACTCTAGGTTTGTGTGTCTCCAACAACGTCTATGCTTCGCTCCCGTAAGTCAATGTCGGGATTACCACACTGTCATGCAAGGACTTCTTTACTTCCATACTGACCAACCTATTTCTTGTTACTGCTCTCAGCGTTCCTACAACCCTCTTCCCCTGTTGCAGCCTCTCCCACACTTCTTCCTGCATACTCCTATCTTTATTCAACACACTGCCCAAATAATTAAATGAGCTGACAATCTCCATAACCTCACCGTTCAACCTCACCTCACACTCTGACTGCACCCCTTTCAAAGACCATAACCTTACTCTTCCCGACATTTACCTTCAGATTTCGTTTTTCACACGCTGTTCCAAACATATTTACCAGCCCCTGCAACTCCCACTCACTATCACTCAACAGAACTCTATCGTCAGCAAACAGCAGTACAGGTAACTTCCACATATTTTCTTCACTTGTCAGAGGTACACCAACATCCACTGTTCTACCTTGTAGTTCTTTCATGACTCCATCCATATACAGTATATATATATATTGAACAGCCATGAGGACATCACACACCCTTTCTTTAACCAAACATTCAGATAAAAGAACTTGCTCTGTTCATTCTCCACACGTACTGCCACCTTTGCACCCTGATACATGTTCTTCACCGCTTTCAGCAACTTGCCAGGTACTCCGTATATTCTCAGTACTTTCCACAGACCTTCTCTATCAACTCTGTCATAGGCCTTCTCCAAGTCCATAAAAGCAGCATTCAACTTGTGTCCCTTCTCCAGATATTTCTCCACAAAAACTTTCAGGCAAAAATCTGGTCTACACTTCTCTTCCCTTCCTAAACCCACCCTGCTCCTCACCTACCCATTTATCCGTTCTCGCTATCACTCTTTTGATCACTACCCTACTGTACATCTTCCCTACTATATATATATACACAGTAATTAGTGGAGGTGGTATGAGTCTACACCAATGAGCATGTGGAAATAAAAACAGAGAGAATACTTTTCTTGTAGAAGTAGGTTCCATTAGGGTGTGGAATGGGTGTATGTGTGTCAGTGAGAGGTCCCATGTTGGCCAGACGACACTCCACCCGTCCATCCTCCTGCACCACTGCAGCCACGGCAACACACTCCGAGGTGGTACAACACGCCATGTTACACGAACCTACGACAACACAAAATATATAAATACTGTTGTATCTATTCGGCCCCATTCAGCCTACTGTTTTAAGACGTTTATTTCCATCCAGGTGTCGATTTGTTTAATATATAATAATTTTTAATATTTGTATAATGTTTTTGACAGCAAGCTAAATTTGTAAATTTTTCGATAGAAAAAATTTCTCGGGCGAAGCCGGATTTCTCCATACAATGCTGGCTCGCTATCGCTCGCCAGGATAAAAAAGAAACCGGGATGGGGACAAACGTCTTAAAACAGTAGAATGTATGGGGCCGAATGGATACAAGCCAGAGAAAAAGAGAAATGGAGAGAAAAACAAAACAGGTGACCCCCCTAAATAATCCAGAAGGGTTGATAGCCTCGGTAAGTCAGTGTGTTTGTTATCAACCAAGTTAGTTAGTTAAAATAGGACTTCAATGGCTATCAACTCTTCTAGATTATTAACCCTTTTGACCCCAGGGACGCACGTTATGCATCGCCTATGTACTGTATGTAACCCTCAGTACCAGGGACGCAACGGTTGCGTCCGCCTTCATTACTCTTGTCCCATGGCACCTAGAGGGTTCAGATGTGTATGGGAACTACTTTAGGATCCCACTGAACAATACCGATGGTTGGAAACCCTTTAAATCCAGCTGCGTGCGTGTGGGCGCGCGCGAGAGTGATTTTCCAGTATGTTGCCGACCCATCACCCCATGTTAATTGTGACTTTGCCCCGCCCCGCAGGACCCCGAATTGACCTAGATGAGCGGTTTATGTTGCATGTCCTTCATTACTAACCCATCCCTGGTGTGCTTTATGTTGTATGTCCTTCATTACTAACCCATCCCTGGTGTGCTTTATGTCCTTCATTACTAACCCATCCCTGGTGTGCTTTATGTTGTATGTCCTTCATTACTAACCCATCCCTGGTGTGCTTTATGTTGTATGTCCTTCATTACTAACCCATCCCTGGTGTGCTTTATGTTGTATGTCCTTCATTACTAACCCATCCCTGGTGTGCTTTATGTTGTATGTCCTTCATTACTAACCCATCCCTGGTGTGCTTTATGTTGTATGTCCTTCATTACTAACCCATCCCTGGTGTGCTTTATGTTGTATGTCCTTCATTACTAACCCATCCCTGGTGTGCTTTATGTTGTATGTCCTTCATTACTAACCCATCCCTGGTGTGCTTTATGTTGTATGTCCTTCATTACTAACCCATCCCTGGTGTGCTTTATGTTGTATGTCCTTCATTACTAACCCATCCCTGGTGTGCTTTATGTTGTATGTCCTTCATTACTAACCCATCCCTGGTGTGCTTTATGTTGTATGTCCTTCATTACTAACCCTACCCTGGTGTGCTTTATGTTGTATGTCCTTCATTACTAACCCATCCCTGGTGTGCTTTATGTTGTATGTTCATTACTAACATCCCTGGTGTGCTTTATGTTGTATGTCCTTCATTACTAACCCATCCCTGGTGTGCTTTATGTTGTATGTCCTTCATTACTAACCCATCCCTGGTGTGTTTTATGTTGTATGTCCTTCACTGCTGACCTGTGTTCCGAGCTTGAAAATAAACTAATCTCCTATGCTGATGATACAACTTTATATGCGTCAATTGCATCACCAATAGATCGACACGTAATTGCTACTGCTCTGAATAGGGATTTAGCCAAAATTACATCATGGTGTGAACTTTGGGGCATGAAACTTAATGCTAGTAAAACACACTCCATTATCATCAGCAGATCTCGTACCTTGGATCCTCCCCATCCTTATCTACAAGTTTCTGGCGAGCAAATTGAGAATGTGGATACTCTGCGTTTGTTAGGAGTTACTCTTAAACTTACCAAACTTACTTTTGAAAAGCATATTCGTTCTTTCTCCTCTTCCATTTCCCAAAAAATTGGTCTGCTTCGCAAGGTTTATATAACATTTGCTAAACTCCCTGGTGTGCTTTATGTTGTATGTCCTTCATTACTAACCCATCCATGGTGTGCTTTCAGGAAAACAAATAAATGACAAGTGGCTGGTCCTTGAGTGTACTTTTTTTGTTTATTAAATCGCTTGGAGTCCAGGGGGTTAAGGGGGGTGACCTGTTTTTGTTCTGTCCTTTTCTATCTTTCTCTGGCTTGTATCCATTCGGCCCCATTCAGCCTACTGTTTTAAGACGTTTATCCACATCCAGGTGTCAATTTTTTACTGGTGAGCGGTAGCGAGCCAGCATATTTTTTATTTTTGTTTGACAGCAGGCTAAATTTGTAAATTTTTCGATAGAAACATTTCTCCGGCAAAGCCGGATTTCTTCATATAATGCTGGCTCGCTTTCGCTCGCCAGGAAGAAATCGACACCTAGATGGGGATAAACGTCTTAAAATAGTTGGCTGAATGGGGCCGAATGGATACAAGCGAGAGAAAGAGAGAAAAGGCCAGAAATAACAAAAAGCAGGTCACCCCCCCTTAACCCAGCACACTGTAAGTCACAAATAGATGACGAATAAACATAAAATACAGATGCACAGCATAGGCCTACAGCTCATAGAAAGCTGTTTATATCAAATATTATCCATTAGTAACCTAACATGAGTAGCTTTGTTCGGCATATCATTTCAACACCTTTCCCATTTGTGGATATATTTGTTATATGTTCATTAATTATAAAACCCTGTTCCAATAGTATTAATAAGGGTTTCAATTTAATTAACTTAAATAATCCTAATAGAAATATTTCTGCATATAAAGTAGATATTTAGTAAAGCTCATATTCAGCTTTCATAAAGGGTAAGGAACTTAAGGCGTTAAGGGGACCGACCTGCTTTTCCTCTCTGGGTTTTATCCATTCGGCCCCATTCAGCCAACTGTTTTAAGACGTTTTCCCTATTCAGGTATCGATTTTTTCCTGGCGAGCGACAGCCAGCCTTCATTGTATGGAGAAATCCAGCTGTGCTAGAGAAATATTTCTACCGAAAAGTGTATAAATTAAATCAGCTGTATAAAATATAATCCAAAATATGCTGGCTCGCGATAATCGAAACCTGGATGAGGATAAACGTCTTAAACCAGTAGGCTGAATGTGGTCGAACGGCTACTACCCAGAAAGACAAAACAAGCAGGTCGGTCCCCTTAAAGATAGTAACTTACAGATAGACTTTAGAGAACGGACGTCGTAGGCTTGTGAGGCATTAATCCCCATACCGGAAGACACCAGTATATCTCCGAAACCGGGGCTGCTGCGGTAGTAAACAACGGACTGTCCCCCCAGTGCCCCCACCAGTTCCATCAGCACTACCAGTACACCTCCCAGTACCAGCCTCTTCACTTGACGGGCTAGCTGGGTATCGCCGCCTAACACATGTTGGAACCACATTATGCAGTCACCGCTGGGGAAAAACAATCGTCATTACTAAAAGAAAAACTATATATATATATATATATATATATATATATATATATATATATATATATATATATATAGTATATAACCCACTATGTGTTTTCTGATGCCACTATACCGTTCTGTTAACGCTTTGTGATAGAAATCAAAGGCATATTTTAGATAGATAATGTCCTCTTTGTCATATAGAGGCCTCTTCTGATTAATCAATGAATGGATATCAATCGTGGTCATGTGCTGTACTTCTAACTGTCTTGATGGTTAGAGTGTTTAAGATCTGTATGTGGTAACCCAGGTTCGAATCCCGGTATGATCACACGCTTTCATTAACTTCAGTGGGAGGTGTTTGGTGTTGGGAGTGAAATTAATTCAAAATAGATTATACTAAATACATGAGTCCATATTTCAGAAGAGGCTTTGGTCCATTCATTGTAGGTATTTCTGCTAATATTTCTGCCATTTGGAAGGAGTCAGCCAGGGAAGAGGTGTGGAATTGTATAGCCTTTTTCTCTAGCCCTCTTTGAGTTATATTTTTTATTTTTTGTCTATGTGATTGAGGGAGGCAAAAGGCAGAATTGCCTATAGCGAGTGCCTCCCCCATAGTTGAAAGAGTGACAGGGCCAAAATCAAGGGACGATCGAGCCAAAATGCCTGGACACACAGAGTTTGAAGCAATTTAAGTCATAGGAAGAGGGAAAGACTGATTCTGGGAGAGAGTTCCAGAGCTCAGCTGTTGAGTAGAAGAAAGTTTGAGAGTAACGTTTCACTCTTGGGTTAGAGAGTTGCACAGAGTAGGGGTGGGATTAAGTTGCAAGACGGGTACCACGTGCCCTACGTAAAGGAGGTGGTATGCACTGGGAAAGCTCTGAGAAACACTGATTATTATAGTAGCGATAGAATAGCGAGAGAGATGCAACATTGTGGCGGAGAGAGAGATATTGCAGAGAGTTGGTGAGTGGACGGGAGTTAATGATATGAAAGGCCTTCCTTTCAACTTTGTCTAGGAGAGCGGTGTGAGAGGAACCTCCCCACACATGTGAACAATACTCAATACAAGGACGCACTATGCCCCTGTACAGAGCAAGAAGCTGTGCAGGGGAAAAGAACCCCCTAAGGCGGTTGAGCACACCCAACTTCTGGGAGGCTGCCTTAGCAAGACTGGTAATATGGTCCTTCCAACTGAGAGCAGAAGAAAAAGAGACACCAAGAATATTGAGAGAAGATGAAGGGTTGATTTTTGTATTGTTGAAGAATAAGGGATAGTCCGCTGGTAGATCCTGACGGGTAGATAGATGGAGAAATTGGGTTTTGGAAGCATTAAAGGTAACAAGGTTTTCTCTGTCCCAATTGGAGATAGTTATATAGGTTGGGGTTCACGATGTTTGGCCAACTTATAATGACCAGGGTATAGTATTACACACACACACACACAAACACACACCAGCGGTGGTGTGTTTATCGGTGCACACGGTAATTTTGCATGCTTACGAGTACATTTTTCGAGTTTTAAACCGAAATATAACTATCTAGATCAAGCTTAACCTAACCTAACCTAACCTAACCTAACCTAACTTACCTAACCTAACCTAACCGAAAACACTCCATTTCAACTTATTTTAAAGAGGTGTGTACATTTAAACTGTCACCCCAAAACCTCATGTACCTGCAAACCTACATATTTAGTCAATTTTGTACCTTTAAGCACACCACTGCTTGTCCCCACACACACACACACACACACTTATAAATCATGCTATGGAAGACGCTCAACCATAAATAGAACCCATTCAAAATGATGATAAGTTAACCCCTTCTGCACCAGCAAACAAAACTAATGTGGCTAAACATGTGGGAGAAGGGGGTCTAGAAATGCGACCCATCTCCCCTTAACCCTTTAAATTACACCGATCCCTCTCCTTTAGTTTACACCGATCCCTCTCCTTTACTTTACACCGATCCCTCTCCTTTACTTTTGTCTGTATATTTCCTGGTTCAGTTATTTATTTTATCCTATGAATAATATATATATATATATATATTTTTTTTTTTTTTTTTTTATTATGTTTTCTCCACTAACCAACTTTACTCCTAAACTCGATTAATGAAATCAACAAACACATGTGGCAGTCTATATATATATATATATATATATAGAGAGAGAGAGAGAGAGAGAGATATTGCGCACATTTCTCAATAGTACGTGGTATATCTAGCTATATATTAATACTTTCAGGTTCGGGGGTTGCCGATTAGTATTCGAAATAGAATTATCTTAATCTCATAATTTCTTCTCCAAAATTAGTGTTCTGCCCACAACTCGCTCAAAGCCAACTTCAGAGGTTGAAGTAATTAAACTAAAGGTATATAATACACCCCTAATGGTCACAAAAGTCTAACCCATTCAATAATAAGGCAATAATAAGGCTTCAAACTATCTCAACCAACCCTTTTAACTACCACAGATCCTTCCTAAGTTGTTTTTTTTGTTTTGTTTTTTTTTCTATGTGATTGAGGGAGGCAAAAGGCATTACTGCCTATAGCGAGTGCCTCCCCCATAGTTGAAGATATATATATCTTCATGCATAATATCGTCTAAATATAGCTAGAATAACTATAACACACGTCGCTGGTACTCAAAGGGTTAAAGTAGCACTGTAGGACTCGATCACGACCACGCGTGCATGAAAGGGTTAATAATTAACAAGATCGATATGTCAAGAGAGAGAACGAGGTATGTGGCAGTGCTATGGCGCAGGGCATACAGTATATAATGTCCTGTACTCTACACATTGATTATCTGTGGCATGCATAGTATATTCACTGTCATTCACCCATAGTATATTCACTGTCATTCACCCATAGTATATTCACTGTCATTCACCCATAGTATATTCACTGTCATTCACCCATAGTATATTCACTGTCATTCACCCATAGTATATTCACTGTCATTCACCCATAGTATATTCACTGTCATTCACCCATAGTATATTCACTGTCATTCACCCATAGTATATATTCACTGTCATTCACCCATAGTATATTCACTGTCATTCACCCATAGTATATTCACTGTCATTCACCCATAGTATATTCACTGTCATTCACCCTATATTCACTGTCATTCACACCCATAGTATATTCACTGTCATTCACCCATAGTATATTCACTGTCATTCACCCATAGTATATTCACTGTCATTCACCCATAGTATATTCACTGTCATTCACCCATAGTATATTCACCTTGCTAGACCTCCATCAAGCTTAAAAAACACCCCTTAGACCCTATTTCAAGATAAATTTGTAAATATGTCGGTAGAAAAATGTCCTGACCAAAGGCCGGTTCCTCTTATATTACAGGCTCGCTATCGCTCGCTAGGAAAAAAATCAACACCTAAATGGCACGAAAGACCTTAAAATTGACAATGAAATGGGGTGAAAGGTATTAAAATCGCCAAACTAATGGGCCAAACGTCATAAAATCTGAAAACAAATGGGGCTAAACACGAGGAAGAAGGGTGCCCAGAAAAACGGCCTGTTTCCTCTTAAATTATGCTATTATTATTATGTATATATATATGCAATGACAAACAAAGCATAAACACATATACAGTTATTATGATTGTTAACCAGTCCAGACCAGACCCGATGGATGGAGTCAAGAAGGAAAGAAGAGTAATTGGACAGAGGAAGAACAGGTTGAGAAGTGAGAAGTACAGTGGAAGACTGAAAGTTAACCAGTTCAGTACCGGTGATGCCTTTTGTACTTTATTTCTGCTACATTTAGACGATTAAATGAAGCTTAAGAAGGATGTATGGTAGCTAAAAGGATTAAATGGGATAGTATGTAGCCTTTTAACGGGTGGATGGGACTCGTTAGCCTTGGTAAGCAACCCATCTAGGGGAGATAACCTTATAAAAATCCGGGTGGATGGGACTCGTCAGCCTTGGTCGGTAACCTGTCTAGGGGAGCAAACCTTATACAAATCTGTACTGCTACCTTAGGGTGAAGAAGGTTAGTGGATGGATTAGCCGCACACCACTGTACAAAAATAGTGCTAACAAATACATATAAGGCCTCGGAGTCAGACGGACCCTAAATCGAGTGGTCAATCCTGTAGTGTAAGTCCTTCAGTAAACTGGCATGGGTTGTCCCTCTTACAGGGGATAGGTCCGCTTGGGGGCATTTCGTGTATGGCCACCCCCATTAAGGGGAGTAAGGCGTCTGGCAATAGATAGATGTAGCCTTTTAATGTGTAGACGTCCTTTCTAAGCTGAATAATGGTGTCTAATAGTTGCGAGAATATAATTAAACAAACGTCGCTGGTACTGAACGGGTTAAAGTGTGCTTTTCTAGTCTTCCATTTCAATATAAGTAATGATGTAAAATAATTTAAATTAAGGGGAGACATACCTTTTTTCTGGACCCCCTTCTCCCACATGTTTAGTCTCATTAGTTTTGAGAGTTATAGACGTGCGGCCCAATTGTTAGGCGATCTGAAGACCTTTCGTCCCATTTCGTTACAAATTCTAAGACCTATTGTGCCATTTAGGTGTCGAGTTTTTCCTGGCGAGTGATAGCGAGCTTGTAATTGTAAGAGAAACAGGCCTTCGGCTGGGACATTTTTCTATCGAAAAATGTACAAATTTATCTTGAGGGGGGGGTCTAGGGGATGTTTTTCTAAGTATGAGGGAAGCCTAGCGAGGAAACCAAGAATATATGAATGAATGAATTTATAGGCAAAAAAAAAAAAAAAAAAAACAGTCAGTGTCCCCTTAAATTAGCCATGAAACAGGTAGATATGTGAGGAACTGTACACTCGGAGCCATAGTTTCTAGCACACTCATAAATATTCCAGGACTTCACCCAATCGTGATCGTGTATTCAACCTTTAACTGTGTTGGTGGTGTAATGGTTTAGATGCTTATGTTTTGGGTGTCGTGTCCCGAGTTCGAATCCCGGGAGGGCCATATGCTTTCATTAGTTTATTCAAGTACATTAGGGTTTGTAATTGATGATTAATGTTAAGGGAGGTGACCTGCTTTTTGTTATTTCTGTCCTTCTCTCTCTTTCTCTGGCTTGTGTCCATTCGGCCCCATTCAGCCAACTATTTTAAGAAGTTTATCCCCATCCAGGTGGCGATTTTTTCCTGGCGAGCGATAGGAGCCAGCATTGTATGGAGAAATCCGGCTTTGCCGAAGAAATTGTTCTATCGAAAAATGTACAAATTTAGCCTGCTGTCAAACACAAATATAAAATATGCTGGCTCGCTACCGCTCACCAGTAAAAAATTGACACCTTGATGGGGATAAACGTCTTAAAACAGTAGGCTGAATGGGGCCAAATGGATACAAGCCAGAGAAAGATAGAAAAGGACAGAACAAAAACAGGTCACCCCCCTTAAGAACGGGGTGTTAATTATGTCTGTCTCTTTATGGAAGTATATCTATGAAAACGAATTTATGAATATATTTTCTTGACATCAATTACAAATTTATATATACTATCTATTGATATGCAAGTTCTATCCAAAAATCGATCATCATAATTATAATTGCATAATGAACAATCATAGGTTGTCCACGAATTCACGATATAAAATTGGGCTAGAGACTATGGTATCTGAATGTACCATACACACATTCTTCTCTCTCTCTCTCTCTCTCTCTCTCTCTCTCTCTCTCTCTCTCTCTCTCTCTCTCTCTCTCTCTCTCTCTCTCTCTCTCTCTCTCTCTCTCTCTCTCTCTCTCTCTCTCTCTCTCTCTCTCAATTTACACATTAAAAATAAAAGGTTAGACTCATACCCCAGAAAAGATGGTCTGGAGTAGAAAATTATCGCTGACAAGAGAACCTGACATAAATTATCGCTGACAAGAGAACCTGACATAAATTATCGCTGACAAGAGAACCTGACATAAATTATTATGGTTTTCAGTTGAAGAGAGCAGAAAAAAACCCTGAAGGTATGCATATAATTTCCTTATTATTTATAACTATTCTATAAATTCAATTCAGGCGATTTCCAAGCCCTGCAAGGTTATTCACTTCTAACTGTTTTAATGTACGACAAAATGGCGGAAGGAGAGAAGGGTGGAAAGAGAGCCTTCTTCTTTGCTAGCCTTTCCTTCCACTTTATCTTACTGTTATGACCGCCTCACACATTAATGACTTGGACGGCGACTTAGCACGTATTTTGTCTCGTGATGAAGTCTTGTAGAAAAACGTGACGTCTCTCTCCATGTCTGGCAGTCTCGTGCGACGCATAATTTGAGTGTAGTCCTTAAAATTTTGCGCTGAGTCGTGACCTGACTTTTTGTCGTTGCATGTCGATGTAATTTGATTACGAGTTCTTTCAGTACTGGGTTGCGTCAATGAGAAAAGACGTTACGAGGTGCGAAAGACAACAGGCAGAAGTCATCCCGTAGCGTCACGTAGCCAGACTGAACGCAACGTAACCACACATATCGATATCTCACCGACATTTTATCACCCACTGAAGACATTTGACAGTGTTTCAAGGAATTTGGACGTACACACACAATACATATAACGTACTTAGAACGTACATGGCGAAACCACCTAGACAAGTGAAGAAACCAATGCGCACGTGCACGAGATGCGCCAGACGCTACGAAGACGTGGCAACACTGGAACACGACGTTGCAACTGTCGAACCCAGGTTTGGGGCCCTCCATTTTATATTGGGCCGTGCTCGTGTCCCGAAACCTGGACGTCATCTGCACGTACCTGGTCCGACACGTACTGGGTACGTTGTAGGTACAGTGTGATGTCCTGGTGTTTCCTGTTGATTTTGCGTGATCCGAACTGTCATCGGCCAATTCTCTGGCTGGGGTAGCGATGCCTCGTATTGGGAATGTTTTGTTTCCGGTTTAATGTTGTGCTTGTTCGTAGTGGGTATGAGATGCCCTTGAGATGGTCTCTTCTTATAATTTGTCGTGCTCGATATACCCGACTTTTTCACAAAACTCAATAAGCGCTAAGTCGCCGTCCAAGTCGTGAATGTGTGAGGCGGCCATTAGGGTTGCTATCTCTAGTATGATTAAGTCCTGGCCACCTCGCAGGGATCGTAAGATCTGTGTGGCCAGTGTATTTATGGAAATCTATTTATGTATCCACTTTGATACAGGTTACAATATTGAAGTGCAGCGTGATTTCTGACCAAGTTTGACACGATATTAAGCCAATACATGACTTCCTTTGTATTCCAAGCTTTATTCTCTCAACTTCATACCCTTTCTTCTTTCCCGCCATACAAATCCACACAGAGGGATATATGTATATATATATATATATGTAGAGAGAGAGAGATCATTATTGTTATTATTATTATTATTATTATTATTATTATTATTATTATTATTATTAGTAGTAGTAGTAGTAGTATGAACAATATTAAATAAAAATCAATGTAGTAGTAGTAATCCACGATGATGAGTCTGAGTGCTTACCCCGGAATAGGAAGTAGCTGAATGACTACCAAGTCGGGCGCTTTGATGACTGTTCTGACCTGGTTTAGGGTCCAAAGAGGGGATGCATAGGCTGAGTAGTAGTAGTAGTAGTAGTAGTAGTAGTAGTAGTAGTAGTAGCATAATTATCTACCATATACAGTATATCCATTCCCACACACATATCATCATTCTCCACATCCATACTATTAATGTGGTCGGTCCAACCGTTCATCACACTAACTTGTCTTCCTGGCTGTCTGGGCCTCATCAATATTAAGCCAGCCCACCTCTTTCTCTCCCTCTCTCTTTGACTTGTATCCATTCGGCCCCATTCAGCCTACTGTTTTAAGACGTTTACCCCCATCCAGGTGTCAATATTTTCCTGGCGAACGGTAGCGAGCCAGCATATAATATTTGTGTTTCGACAACAAGTTAAATTTGTACATTTTTCGATAGAAAAATTTCTCCGGCAAAGCCGGATTTCTCCATACAATGCTGGCTCCTATCGCTCGCCAGGAAAAAATCGCCACCTGGATGGTGCTAAACGTCTTAAAACAGTTGGCTGAATAGGGCCGAATGGATACAAGCCAGAGAAAGAGAGAAAAGGAGAGAAAGATAAAAAAAAAAGCAGGTGATCCTCCTTAAAGACAACACCAGTCTGCCCTCCAAAACACCTTCTCTTCTTATCAATACAGTACACTACAAACACATTACATAATGCACCAACTTGCAACATTTATAAAATTATGATGACGTCAAAACGCCCATTGCCTCGGAGAGAGAGAGAGAGAGAGAGAGAGAGAGAGAGAGAGAGAGAGAGAGAGAGAGAGAGAGAGAGAGAGAGAGAGAGAGAGAGAGAGAGAGAGAGAGAGAGAGAGAGAGAGAGAGAGAGAGAGGTATGGACTATACTCTAAGTGCCCTGTACTTCTTCCTGCTACTCTAACAATTATTTCTGTAACATTCGTGGCTTTCCTGTAACTTCTTCTCTGTGGAACACCATCTCTCTTCTACCAAACCCTGACTTACTTTTCCCCACCAAAACCCAGTTATCTAGGGCAAAAGACAGCAAACTCTTCTTTGTATCCTCCTACTATCTCTATCCTCAATTCAAAGCCAAAGGTGGATGTTGTGTGTACGTACGCAACAATCTTACTTGTTCTCGTCTTCCCAACTTTGACGCCTCTGTATTCTCAACCCTCTGGCTTCAGCTATCTTGTCACTCTCTCACTAACTATATCTGTGTTGTTTATCTCTCCCATAATTCTACTGACTATCCAAAATTCTTCGACTATCTTACTTCTAAAATGAACCACATTTTATCCATTTCTCCCTTCTCTGAAATCTGGTTTAAATGTTCACCACAGTAGGGGAAGCCAGGCAAATGAAACAGGAGTTCCAGCAACTCCTTACTATTATACCATATGGTATACTGTGGATCAGTAGCTCTATTGCTATTTGTTTTCCTTTAATCCTTTATTGCAAGACAAACTGATCCAGAGATGAAGATGTTTTTTTTCTGTAGATATCGACTTTCTACATTTTTTTTGTTTCAGTATCCCATCCATCTCTTCAATAATACAAATGTTATAGTTAGTTAGTTAAAATAGGACTTCAGAGGCTATCAGCCATATTGGATTATTCAGCCAGCACACTGGAGCCCCTATTCCAGTCCCTTGTTTATAGTGATAATATGCAAAGGCTTGTATTTAACCCCTTCTGTACCGGCGAGGTTTTTAAATATTACTTTAGCTATTATTAGACAAATTTATTCAGCTTCAAAAGGGTCTCCAGCAATTAACAGGCTTCGAACTATCACACTTAACCCTTTTTACTACCACAGATCCTGCTAAAATTGCACAAAATCGTCTAAATATAGCTTGAATCAAATTAAAGAGACGTCGCCGGTACAG
This sequence comes from Paralithodes platypus, assembly GCA_032716605.1. Taxonomy (NCBI): domain Eukaryota; kingdom Metazoa; phylum Arthropoda; class Malacostraca; order Decapoda; family Lithodidae; genus Paralithodes; species Paralithodes platypus. The sequence goes on from CM064567.1 coordinate 52,879,463, forward strand.
AAGGGGTTAATTATTTAGATATTATGCTAATAGAGTTTGTTTCTTTTCAGCTGACGGTCAATTGCAAAAACGTATCAAGATTTCTCAATTATTTTGAAGTTTGTGTAGTTAAATATATATGGTGCTAGTTATATAAATATGATGCAGAGACATAGTGGTTTGTGTAGTTAAATATATATGGTGCTAGTTATATAAATATGATGCAGAGACATAGTGGTTTGTGTAGTTAAATATATATGGTGCTAGTTATATAAATATATATGGTGCTAGTTATATAAATATATATGGTGCTAGTTATATAAATATATATGGTGCTAGTTATATAAATGTGGTCTCAAATATGATGCAGAGACATAGTGGTTTCATATATTTCCATTAAGGGGAGATGGGTCGTTTTTCTGATCCCCCTTCTTCCTCATGTTTAGCCCCATTAGTTTTCAGATTTTAAGACCTTCGCCCCATTAGTTTGTCGATAGCGAGCCTGTAATTATAAGAGAAAGCGGCCTTTGGCCAGGACATTTTTCTATCGAAAAATGTACAAATTTATCTTGAAGGGGAGTCTAGGGAGTGATTTTTTATGCTTGATGAAGGTCTAGCAAGGAAACTCAACAAAAAAATATTGAACATATAAATATATGGACCCAAAATATAACCACTGTCACACGAGCGCTTTTTTCCGTCAATTTTCTATGAGCAAGTTTTTTCTCATACTATTTTGGGACTTTTTCGCACTGGTATCGGCAATTAGACTGAAGGTAGATTATGTTAGGCGGCTGAATTCTGATAAACTGTAATTTTTTAAGCTTCCAGACTAGAATTGCCGGTAAAAATTGCTCGAAATATTGCTCGTGTGACTCCGGCTTAACCACTGTCCCCTGAAGTATCGATAAATTAGCTGCCAAGGGATTCAATTTGTCGTCAGCTGAGAAGAAACAGAGTACAAGCATAAAACCACTCACCTTTTGCAACAGGTCGACTTATTCAGTTTCAAAAATGCCTTCAGCAATTAACAGGCTTCGAAGTATCTCGCTTAACCCTTTTTACGACCACAGATCCTTCTTTTACTGCACAAAATTATCTAAATATCGCTCGAATAGAATATACAGAAGGTTAGTTAGTTAAAATAGGACTTCAGAGGCTAGGAAACCCTTCTGGATTATTAAGCCAGCACACTGTAAAGCCGCTGTCACACGAGCGCTTTTTCCGTCAATTTTCCATGAGCAAGTTTGTTATCGTATTATTTCGGGACATTTTGGCACTGGTATCGGTAACTACACTGAAGTTAGATTAAGTTAGGCGGCTGAATTCTAATAAAGTGTCATTTTTCAAGCTTCCAGACCATAATTGCCCCTAAAAATTGCTCGAAAAAAGGCTCGTGTGACTCCGGCTTAAGTCAAGAACAAAGAACAACGTCAGAACTGGAGCCCCTTTTCGAGAACTCCAGTCCCTTAATTGTCATATAAATATAATGCTCCTAAATATAAACCCACCTTCTGAAACCGGAGCGTCTGTGTATAACTGTATGCCTTGTGTCGACAAGCGCTTCGGACAGACTGACCAAGGCTGTTACTGTGGCCTCACCCAGGGTCCAGAGAATAGTATATTGTATGTACCCTGGCCTGATCCATATTACCCCCACCCCATCCCCCCCCCCCCCCCCCCCAAGTACAGCTGGACCAGGAGTAATAATACATGAGGTCCTTCGTACTCTGGAACGCTCCAGTAAGGGGGTAATGGTTATTTGTTTGTTCTATTTATTTATGTGTTTATTTATTGTAAAGTAACCTCGCTAGAGCTCCATCAAGCTTTATCCCCTTCTGTGCCGGCGACGTCATTTATATTCTAACTATATTTAGATTATTTGTTTGCAGTTTAAGAAGGGTTTGTGGCAGTTAAAAGAGTTAAGTGAGATAGTCCGAAGTCTGTTATGTGCTGGATGCCCTTTTTAAACTTAATAAAACCATCCAATAGTAGGCCGAATAAAGTTAAAAGGATTATCTAGTTAGTTATTCACTGTTTCGATCTTGAGGATCCCTTGAGGAGAATCTCTCACCAGCCATCACCCTCCCGGAAGAGAGCTTAGAACTCGTGTTGTCCGATCATCGGGTAAGGCTGAGACATATTCACACACCACACACCCGGGCAGGGAGGTAACAACTCCTCGAATTACGTCCGGTACCTATTTACAGCCAGGTGAACTGAGGCTACCACGTGAAAGGAGACAAGCCCAAATTGTCCCCATTCGGCCGAGGATTCAAACCCCGGACCTCTCGATTATGAGTCGAGCGCGCTACTACTTACGCTACCGGGCCGTATATATGGGACTACAGAGGCTATCAACCCTTCTGGATTATTAAGCCAGCACACTGTAAGTCAAGCCAAGCGTCAGGACTGGGGCCCCTTTTCAGGAACTCCATAGTCCCTTTTCAAAAGGACGTCGCTGGTACAGAAGGGGTTAACTCTTTCACGCACGTGTGAACGCATGGGTTGTCGATTACCAATCAGAAATAGAGTTCTCTCAATCATATAATTACCTCTCCAAAATTAGTTTTCTGCCCACAGCTAACCCAAAGACAACTGCAGAGGTTGAAGTAACTAAACTAAAAACTTTTCTAAACACTCCTGATGGTCACAAAAGCTTTAATGTATCCCAGAATAGAATCAAATGGCGTCTTGTGCGTGAAATGGTTAATGACTGTCACCCATACGGAGGTTAAGATATATAGACTATATATATATATATATATATATAGTCTATATCTGTTGGCCAAGGGTAGGCCAATTATCGAGCTACCGGAATATATAAACTAGATATGTATAGGTGATCATAAATTCCGTGTAGCAGGACAGTGGTTTTGTTTGGTTTGTATATGTGTTGTTTTATGTGGTGGAAAAAATAATAAATATATGTACTGTATATATACAGTATATACAATATATATATATATATATAAATCGACATATAAATAAACCCTTCCCCCTTTAATGGAAGCCAATATACATGAACGAAACCCACCCTCCAACACTGATAGGGTTAATATGTCCTAAGTCACTACATACCCCGTGTGTACCTAGCATATACCCTGTTCCATATGAGTAGGACAAAGCTCTTCAACACTAACATTTATAACTCACAAACAACTATAGTCGGTTTCATTTCAGCTGACGGTAAAATGAATCCCGTAGCAGCTAATTTCTCGATACGTAATGGAGAAATATGAATCTACTATGTCTGTCTCTGTATCATAATAAGACCAACTTTATATAATTACCACCATATTTCACTACAACATCTTCAAAATAACTGAGAAATCTTTGATGGGAACTTTGCAATTTACCGCCAGGTGAAAATAAACGGAGTACAATATAATACATACCCCGGGTTTACCTACTTATAATACATACCCCGGGTTTACCTACTTATACCCTGTTCCAAATTAATAGGACAAAACTCTGGAACATTAATGGGACCGACCCGCTTTTTTGTTTTGGGTAGTAGCCATTCGACCCCATTCAGCCTACTGTTTTAAGACGTTTATCCTCATCCAGGTGTCGATTTATACCTGGCGAGCGATAGCCAGCCAGCATATTTTGGATTATTTTTTTAGACAGCTGACTTAATTTTTACATTTTTCGATCGAAAAATTTCTCCGGCGAAGCCACATTTCTCCATACAACAATGGCTTGTTGTAGCTCGCCAGGAAAATATCGATACCTGAATGGGGAGAAACGTCTTAAAACAGTAAGTTGAATGGGGCTCAATGGATAAAACCCAGAGAGAAAAAGCCAGTCGGTCCCCTTAATCTTTGTACCTCACAAACGACTAGAGTAATCGAGCTAATATGTCTACCATTTGGGAAGAGTTAGCCAGGGAATAGGTATGGACATTTACAGCCCATTTGCTCTAGCCTGTTTTGAGCTACAGAGGTTATGATTCACGATTACTAGCCAACCTATTTGGAACAGGGTAAAGGCCTGATGATACCCCCATGGCTTGTATTGTATAACACCTTCTATACCGGGGACGTCGTTTTCCTTATATTCAAGCAACTAATCGACGATTTTATTCAGTTTAAAATGAGCCTCCAATAATTAACAGACTTCGAACTATCTCACTTTACCCATTTTTACCACCTCAGATTCTTCTTAAACTGCACAAAATCGTGTAAATGAACAAAATATAATTACAAAAGACGTCGCCTGTACAAAACGGATTAACACTATCTGGCGCGACACTAATGACTAATGCTAAATGATTTTTCACCCGGAAAATAAGTTATATATATATATATATATATAATTTTACTAATGTACCTACATTATTTGTATTATTATTAGCAGTAGGCCTAGTAGTAGGTATTATTAATATTGTTATTAAGTGGTAGTATTTATATAACTCTCTCTCTCCATCTCTCTTTAAACATACAGTATGTTTTGAAAGAAAACAGGAAATACACCCCAATATATATTCTTTTGGTCATTAACCGGTCATATACGAACCAGTTTTTTGTTTCGTTCTTGTCTTTTCTTTTGTGTACTGTACAGGCCACAATTACTGTATACCAGCCCATATATCTCCTGCTATGTCCACTCTAGGGAATATGGGCAGTAAGGGTGGTAATTATTGGGTCACTGTGTATGTTATTTGTGTATATATATTTAATCTAACCATCGCAATTACCATAGTTCATACACACACACACACACACACTGGGTCACACTTACACGCACACACACACTCACACGCACACACACACACGGAGATAAGCCTATTAAGGGGAGGTTATAATTCTATTCATATATTTGTATTATTTGATATGCATTTATACTTTGCTCCCTAGACCTCTATCAAGCTTATAAAAACACCCCAGGACCCTCCATTCAGATAAATTTGTACATTTTTCGGTAGAAACATTTCCCGGCCGAAGACCGGTTTATCCTAAATTACAAGCTCGCTCCCACTCGCCAGGAAAAAATCGACACCTAAATGGCACAAAAGGTCTTAATATTGCCAAAGAAATGGGGCAAAGAGTCTATAGCATCGACAAACTAATGGGGGCGAACGTCTTCAAATCTCGTAGCTACTGGGGCTAAACATGAGGGAGAAGGGGGTCCAGGAAAACCAAATACTCCGCCCCCCCCCCCCCCCCAATACTACTGACCCCCGCCAATCATTGCCCCCCCCCCCTCTCTCTGTATATATATATATATATATCCCGTCACGAAGGACATTGTTGAGTTGTATAATTATTATGTTACCTCCACCAACCGACTTTACTCCTAAACTCAATTAATGAAATCAACCAATACATGTGGCAGTCCAGGGATTCGAACCTAGGATGCTCACACCAAAAGTCAGTGCATTTATCCATTGCGCTACGAAGACAGTTAATGTTTGGGTGTATGTCTTTGGCCTGATGAAGCTATATGCGAAACGTTGCCAATAAAGTGCTCCTCCTCCTCATATGGTGTTTTTGTTCTGTCCTTTTCTATCTTTCTCTGGCTTGTATCCATTGGGCCCCATTCAGCCTACTGTTTTAAGACGTTTATCCCCATCCAGGTGTCATTTTTTTACTGGTGAGCGGTAGCGAGCCAGCATATTTGTTATTTGACAGTAGGCTAAATTTGTACAATTTTCGATAGAAAAATTTCTCCGGCGAAGCCGGATTTCTTCATATAATGCTGGCTCGCTATCGCTCGCCAGGAAGAAATCGACACCTAGACGGGGATAAACGTCTTAAAATAGTTGGCTGAATGGGGCCGAATGGATACAAGCCAGAGAAAGAGAGAAAAGGACAGCAATAACAAAAAGCAGGTCACCCCCCTTAAGCCCAGAGAAAGCTACAACTATACTCTGTTTCTTTGCAACTGGCGGTAAATTGCAAAGTTCCCATCAAGATTGCTCAGTTATTATGAAGATGTTGTAGTGAAATATGGGGCTGATTATGTAAACTTGGTCTTAATATGATGCAGAGACATAGTATGTATGCATGTATGTATGTATGTATGTATGTATGTATGTATGTATGTATGTATATATGTATGTATGTATGTACTCAGGACCATTCCCCACTTTTCCTTTTTTTTTCTGGGGGTGGCCGACTCAAGACAGAGCCCGAATAGGGACAACACAACAGAAAACAATGAACACACAAAAACAAAATACAAATTGACACACATCTAGGTCACCCGGGAGAAGACATAGTAGTTTCATATTTGTTCATTAAATATCGAGAAATTAGCTGGCAAGGGATTCAATTTACCGTCAGTTGAAAAGAAGTTGAGTATAGTGTTAGCCAATCACAGTATAGATCGTATTAACACTTTCTGTACCATTAACGTCCTTTTTACTTAATGCTGGCTACTACTAATCGATTTGTATTAAGATTAAGAAGGATCTCTAGCAGTTATAAGGCTTCAAACTATCTCAACCATCCCCTTTAACGACCACACATTCTTAAAATGTACAAAGTTAGCTTGCTGTTAACAAAAAATATATATATGCTGGCTCGCTACCGCTCGCCAGGAAAATATTGACACCTGGATGGGGGTAAACGTCTTAAAACAGTAGGCTGAATGGGGCCGAATGGATACAACCCAGAGAGAGATGGAGAGAGAGAGGACAAAAAGGTTGACATAGGGTGGATGGGGTGATTATTACCAGTCAGTCTGTTATGATGGATGATACACCAAATATTGTACAGTCGTGCTAATAAGTAATGTCTCGGCACCAAGTATGTTTTGATCAATAATTGGTATCAGCAATATCTAAGCTTCATTTCTTCATATCGAGTGAAATATACAAACATGTTCCTACACTTACCCACCCTATTCAACATCTGACAGACATTAATACAGCACAGAGCGAGCCAAACGTAATGATAGGTGAGACATGACTTATTAGCGCGACTGTACTCTGGATGGACCTCTATTCACAAGATACTATCCTTATAAACACAATTGAGATACTTTGCACTATATATATATATATATATATATATATATATATACAGGATATATATATATGATGTATATATACAGAATTTATATATACTGCATATATACAATATATATATATATATATCGGCAAACTAATGGGCCGAACGTCTTATAATCTCAAAACTAGTGGGGCTTAACATTAGGGAGAAGGGGGTTCAGAAAAACGGCCATCCTCCCCTAAGCCCACACACTCAATACTGTATCACAGTATCGTCCTGTATTCACGGTATGGTTAATGCTTCCTATAATGGCTTAAGGGCAGGCAGGCCGTTTTTCTGGACCCCCTTCTCCCTAATGTTTAGCCCCACTAGTTTTGAGAATGTAAGATGTTCGACCCATTAGTTTGGCGATTTTAACACATTTCGCCCCATTTCCTTGTCAATTTTAAGACCTTTCGTGCCATTTAGGTGTCGATTTTTTCCTGGTGAGCGATAGCGAGCCTGCCATTTTAAGAGAAACCGGCCTTCGGCCGGGACCTTTTTCTACCGAAAAATGTACAAATTTATCTTGAAGGGGGGTCTAGGGGATACTTTTCTTAGCTTGATGGAGGTCTAGGGAGGAAGCTAAACAAATATATGAATAAATGAATTAATAGACCAAACAAACGGCCAGTATTGGCTGTACATTTCCACATCTATTCCTTGACTGACTCTTCCCAAATGGTAGAAATATTAGCTCGATTACTCTAGTCGTTTTTGAGTTACAGAGGATAGAGGTCATGCTTTCTCGCCTACTTACAGCGAATTGACTATATATAGCAATCATCTTGGTGTTGCAGCAATTTTCAGTGGGTTGGCGTGAAAACCATGCTAACATTGCATGAATCATAACAAGGCTTTTATAGGTGGGGGGTATGATCCTCTATGGGTGAGATCATCCCAACTAGAAATGTACAGTTGAATACTAGAGTAAGTTAATAACTATGATATAGGTGTGACATATACCTGTATGTGTTAATACGGTCTATCCTAGAGTGTACAGTCGCTCAAAATGAGCTGTTACATAATTATATATATATATATATATATATATATATATATATACGGAGAAAGAGAGAGACACAATATATGTTGTTTATCTTTTTCCTGTGCTGGAAGGAGACAAAAGGCAAAAATGCCTGCAACAAGTGTCTCCCCTGATTTGAAAGAAGGGTAGAGAGCCAAATTCAAAGCGTGTTACAGTCAAAATGTCTGGACACACGAAGTTTGAAGCAGTCTAAGTCATAAGATGAGGGAAAGACAGATTGAAGGAGATAGTTGCAGAGTTTACTTGTTGAGTGGATGAAAGATTGGGAAAATCGGTTCACTCTTCTATTAGAAAGCTAGAGATGTTTTGGCTAGATGCCAGAAATCTTGAGAAAACCTAGACTTGGAAATAAGTAGCACCCCGTTCTTTAACATTAATATCAAATACAAACCCCCGATGTACTTGAATAAACTAATGAAAGCATATGGCCCTCCCGGGATTCGAACTCGGGACACCACACCCAGAACATAAGCATCTAAACCATTACACCACCAACACAGTTAAATTTCAGAGCATTTGTTATTGATGGAAGAGTTTTTGGCGGGTCGAAGATCAAATTTGGCTTGATTCCAGGCAAAAACATTGAAAGTATGAGATTCTTGAGTTTGAAAGCGGCCGTACCGTTTGAATGCTTCCTCCTTATTGCAGACAGCAGTAGAACAAGTCACCGTTTTTTTTTTTTTTATCTTTCTCTCCTTTTTCTTTCTTTCTCTGGCTTGTATCCATTCGGCCCCATTCAGCCAACTGTTTTATCCCCATCCAAGTGACAATTTCATCTTGGCGAGCGATAGCGAGCCAGCATTGTATGGAGAAATCTGGCTTCGCTGGAGAAATTTTGTTATCAAAAAATGTACATATTTAGCCTGCTTTCAAAACAAAAATATATATATGCTGGCTCGCTACCGCTCGCCAGGAAAATATTGACACTTGGATGGGGGTAAACATCTTAAAACACTACGCTGAATGGGGCCGAATGGATACAAGCCAAAGAGAGGGAGAGAACGAGCAAAAAAGCGAGGTAGGCACCACTAACTAAGCGTTTTTTATTTCTATTTTTATTTTTTTTTAAATTAGACTGAGCAAAAGGAAATATAAAGTATTCCTCCATGCTCGAGATGACCCCCTCAGTCATGCGCTCGGCACACTCCACGGGTTAACCCTCTCCGACATATGACGCGATTTTGAGCCTATTGGGGATACTTTAAAGCCTTTGTTACCATCAGGGGTATTTAGAAACCTTTAGTTTAGTTACTTCAAGCTCTGCAGTTGTCTTTGAGTTAGCTGTGGGCAGAAAACTAATTTTGGAGAGGTAATTATATGAGTGAGAGAACTCTATTTCTTATTGCTAATCTGGCAACCTCTCTTTGTGAAAGGGTTAAATGACATTGATGGTCCTTGGCAAGATTATTGGATTGTCTGCAAACAAATCGGATAGAACAGTGTATAAATGTGTAGCGTGTGAGCTCTCCCATTGATCAGGTGACGTGTGTATACCCTCTCCCCTGCTGAACCCCCTCTGTGTATTATAGTGTGTCCTGGGGGCCATAGTGATGGAGGGTATAATCATTGATCAGGTGACGTGTGTATACCCTCTCCCCTGCTGAACCCCCTCTGTGTATTATAGTGTGTCCTGGGGGCCATAGTGATGGAGGGTATAATCATTGATCAGGTGACGTGTGTATACCCTCTCACCTGCTGAACCCCCTCTGTGTATTATAGTGTGTCCTGGGGGCCGTAGTGATGGAGGGTATAATCATTGATCAGGTGACGTGTGTATACCCTCTCCCCTGCTGAACCCCCTCTGTGTATTATAGTGTGTCCTGGGGGCCGTAGTGATGGAAGGTATAATAATTTTCCCAAAAAAAAAAATTCGTTTTAAGGAGGGGGGATGGGCCGGTTTATCTGGTCCCCCCTTCTCCCTCGTGTTTAGCCCCATTGGTTTTTAGATTTTAAGACGTTTGGCTCATTAGTTTGACGATTTTAAGATTTTACGCCTCATTTCCTCATGCCATTTAGGTGTCGATTTTTTTCCTGACGAGCGATAGCGAGCCTTCAATTCTACGAGGAATCGGCACTCGGCCGGGATATTTTTCTACCAAAAAATGTAAAAACAAAAAAAAATTTTTTTAAGCTTGATAGAGGTCTGGCGTTGAAACAATAATAATTTGAAACAATATAATAAGTAAAAAAAAAAATAATAATAATAATACATTGAGCAACAAATGATGCACTACCCCCTTAATGCCAGTTTTACCTAAAGTGCAAAGTTCGATACCACTCTCCAGGATATATAATACAGCGATGTCTGAATGGGGCCATGTGCGTGCTAAAGGGGCGAGATGTATTAACCCCTTCTGTACCGGTCATGTACTTTTCGTGTTATTCTGGCAACTATTGGACGATTTTATTCAGCTTAGGAAGGACGTCTACTAATTAAAAAGGCTATCGACTATCTCAATTAATTCTTTTAGCTACCATACATCCTTCCTAAGCTTCATAAAATCGTCTAAATGTAGCTGAAATAATAACAAAAGACGTCACCGGCACAGAAGGGGTTAAGGGAGCTCAGACGGTATTGTGCAGCATAATTTACTGGTTCGGCTCAATGGTTTAAGGAGGGGGTTTAGTTTGCTCGCTAAACCTCTATCAAACTTAAGAAAAGAAGACAAAAAAACACAAGACCCCCCTTCGATATAAATTTGTACATTTTTCGGTAGAAAAATGTCCCGGCCGAAAGCCGATTACTCTTAAAGCTACAGGCTCGCTATCGCTCGGCAGGAAAAAATCGACACCCAAATGGCACGAAACGTCTTAATATTGACAAAGAAATGGGGCGTAAAGTCTTAAAATCGCCAAACTAATGGGCCGAATGTCTAAAAATCTAAAACAACGATGGGGCTAAACATGAGGGAGAAGGGAGGCCAGAAAAACCAACTGCCTCCCCTTAAAGGGGGTGACCTGTTTTTGTTCTGTCCTTTTTTATCTTTCTCTGGCTTGTATCCATTTGGCCCCATTCAGCCTACTGTTTTAAGACGTTTATCACCATCCAGGTGTCAATGTTTTACTGGTGAGCGGTAGCGAGCCAGCATATTTTTTAGTTTTGTTTGACAGCAGGCTAAATTTGTACATTTTTCGATATAAAAATGTCTCCAGCGAAGCCGGATTTCTTCATATAATGCTGGCTCGCTATCGCTCGCCAGGAAGAAATCGACACCTAGATGAGGATAACCGTCTTAAAATAGTTGGCAGAATAGGGCCGAATGGATACAAGCCAGAAAAAGAGAGAAAAGGACAGAAATAACAAAAAGCAGGTCACCCCCCTTAAACAGGTATCACACGAGCGATTTTTCCCTCAACATTTATCCTCAACACTGGTCTGGCAGCTTATGAGGTCAACTTTTAAAATAATTATGTTACCTAAATTCATCTGTCGTCATTCTAGTTTCCATTACCAGGGCAAAATATTCAAGAAATGTTGCCAGAAAAATGTTGATCATCGAATGTTGAATATAAGTGTTTTTGTGTGATACCGACTTTAAGCGTAGTAATTCCCTGGGAGAGTCGATAGCAGTTCATAGTAGTTCATAGCACATACGTCATATCACAAATCTGTAGCGTTCTCTCACTCTCCCTCTCTCTCTCTCTCTCCCTCTCCCTCTCTCTCTCTCTCCCTCTCCCTCTCTCTCACTCTCTCTCCCTCTCCCTCTCTCTCCCTCTCCCTCTCCCTCTCTCTCCCCCTCCCCCTGTTCTATGCAACACAATCTAGATAAATTGTCATGTTGGGCCCTTGGCTTTATAGGCAGGTCATTTGAGCATAAATCCAAAGACGTTATCCTAACCCTTTACAATTCCTTAGTCCGCCCTCTTCTGGAATACTGCGTTCAATGCTGGTGCCATTATTACCAAAAAGACATAAACAAGCTAGAACGAGTTCAACGTAGAGTTACCAAAATGATACCTAGCCTAAAGAACAAACCATACGAAGAGCGTCTTAGATAATTAAATCTATTTCCTTTAACCCAGCGCAGATTAAGAGGCGACTTAATTCAAGTGTTCAAAATCATCAAAGGCATCGACAATATGAACTGTAGTAAGTACTTCACTATCGACCAATCTAATTACACGCGGGGAAACGGTTGCAAAATTATTGGTAAATCTTTTAACTCACACGAATCTAAGAATTTCTTCTTCAATCGAGTTGTCAACTTGTGGAATGGGCTTCCCCGAGACGTTATAGACTGCAGCACCGTTGATTCATTTAAACTCCGTTTAGACAAATATCTCGCATCAAACCCCCGACTGACTGCGTTTGTAAATGAATAACTTTATTTTATCCCCCCCTCAGTTACTAACCCATCTGTCCCCTACTAAGTTCCTAATCCTGCCACGGACATTAGTTCCAGGGCAGTAGTTCCCTTTCCAATGTTCCCTTACCCACTCTAAACCACTGTTTGGACACTTGATCCTCAGTGTTTTGGAGGACAAGCAGCCTAGAAGGGTCACTAGATCTGTTGTTGCTTGATTTCCTTTGTACTCCTCTCTCTCTCTCTCTCTTTCTCTTAGCTATCGACACCTTAATGGCACGGAAGGTCTTAAGTATTGACTATAGTAGGGACCGCCAGATTTGTGCAGTCTGTGTATCTATGTAACTCTATGTAACTCTCATTCCAAGGTTAACTCAGATTGTAGATACAGTTGAGATGACCCCCTAAGTTGCCTCCACTCTGTACTTAGCCCCCAGATTACTAAACAATTAAGGGGAGATGGTTCGTTTTTTCGGGACACCTTTCTCCCTCATGTTTAGCCCTATTAGTTTTCAGATTTTATGATGTTTGCCCCATTAGTTTGTCGATTTTAAGACCTTTCGCCACATTTATTTGTCAATTTTAAGACCTTTTGTGCTATTTAGGTGTCGATTTGTTTTCCTGGAGAACGATAGTGAGCCTGTAATTTTGGAAGAAACGGCCTTCGGCCGGGAAACTTTTCTACCGAAAAATGTACAAATTAATCTACAAGGGGGATCTAATGGATTTATGTTATTGAGGTCTAGGGAGGAAACAAGAAAAATAACGAATAAATAAAAAAAAAATCTACCAAAAAGTGAATCATCCCCCCTTAGCAACATTCTCGGTAAACTTGGGTATTTTGTCCCTTCCCCTCCTTCCTTCCATCCCTCCCACCACCCTCTCTCTCTCCCTCCGACCCCCCACACCCCCCATCCTACCCACCACCCTCAAGGAAAATTAGCTCCTATGCCCCTCTGAAAAATGACGGCTAACTCTGCTAGAGCCCAATATTCACTGTTGTTCTCTGCCTGCGGATTTGTAGGTAGTGGTATGGATGGGGGAAGTGGGGGCTGGGTTGAACGGACAGGCAGACATAGGCCATTTACAAGATGCCATCCATGGCCGATCGGTGAGGGGTGACTTTGGAGCTGGTAATGCTTTTGCAAATATGCAAGATAGTTTGCATGCTCCAAGTGTGGACGGAGACTGTCCAAGTCAGGCACAAGTCGGATAGTGCTTTTTTCTTCTGAGCTCTCCACTTCGCTGCCCTCGCATCTCCCAGGGTCTTGCTTTTGGTATCACCATAGACATATCGAATGACAAACTGCTCCAAATCACTGATGACTTGTTCTGTGACTAGGAGCTGTGTACCACATGCTGCTAGCAGGTCGTGTGCCTCTTTAGACTTCTCCAGACGATCTGCGATGAGCTTCTTGCTTGCTCCATAGAAGCCAGAGTTGTGGTCACACCCAGTGAGGACATGAAGTGGTATGATGGATGCAGCCATTGCCTCACTGCACAAACATCGGGCATCGATAAGCTGACGTTTGCGTTTCACACACAGGATTCCTGTTGTCTTCTGAGCAACATATGCCGCTTGCACGTAGTTGTCTGTGTCCTCTGTGTCAAGAACGACAGCTGCTGTGTAGCTGTCTGACCGGAGCATACTATATATGGTGAGCATTGCCGTATCTGCCTCTGCATGGGAGCATGTGAGCTCTGGCACAAGCTTGCCTGTGGTGAGATTCTTTGCACTGCTGCCAACTACACAGTAGATGATCTCGGTGCTAGTTGTTGCTGCTGTTCTCTGGAATTCCGTTTGAAGAAATGCCTGAAGGCGGATTTTGTTCTCAGGTTTACCCAGGAGAGCATGGAAAACTTTACTAGAAGGAATTTATCTTCTGTCTTCATGAAGACATTGCTGATTGGCAGGTTTTTTTGGCGCAGTATTCTCTCACTGTCCTTGATCGTGTAATTCTGATCATATGAATCATTGACGCAAATGATGCGCTCAGCATGCTTGTGTCTCATTAGAACGAAGTGCACCAACTTCTCTGCATAATCTCCCCAGGTATACTTGGTACCGTCTCCCTTCTCTCTGTCTTCAATGGTAGGAGTTGTTAGGCGCCAGATGAGGCCCATATCAATAATAGACATGTATACATTAGGCTCTGGAATGACAGTCATAGTTAGTTTTTGTTGAAGCTTGCTTTTCTGTGCCTTATGGATGGTTGCATTGATGTTGAAGATGGAAAGGCACTCGGTGGTAACATGATGGCGTGAAACCCTGAAAACCCAGGCACAGTCTGTTCTTCTGGTTTAGGTCTCGTTCGGTCATCTTGCGCCATAGCCAATGAATGGATCACACCACAAATTCTTTGCACCGATGTGTCAGGAAGAGGAGTACTTTGATCAGCTGGTGGCTTCCTGAGAGATGGTTCCCCACACTTCGCTGTCTTGTATGGGTTGACTTTTTGCATTTCACTTCCGAGCTCTTTGAGAGTTGTCGAGAGGTTTGATGCAAAGTTGGCACCGGGAACTGGTCTATCCTCGTGATTCTCGGAAATAAGTTCTCTATCAAATTATTCTGGCTGCACAAACATGACATTAGTGCGGTGTGACTGGCCAGCACCGGTCAGTGTGTCGCTCTTGAAGTCATCGTTGTCGACTATAGCGATAGCAGGCTTACCCTCAGCTAGTTCGAAGGGGCAATCAGATGAGCACTTGAGGTCATTGACCACCCAAAAATCTCGCAGCATAAGTACGTCATTGTAACTGATGCCCAGTCCATCTTTGTGCATTATGTCGACTCTCCCTACTCTTGGTCAGTCCATGTAGCAAGACAGAGAGATTTATCTCAAATGCAGTGCGTTTTTCAGTGATGTAGCTTGTGAGGATAGATGCAATCGATCGGACGGATGGACTGTCATCAATTGCAGACTTATTTGAGTGTTTCATCCATGTGAGCAGCTTCAGAAGGAGCTCACTGAGGTCTTCTTCTCTCTCCAACTCGTGTATATATGGGAGCCAGGGAATAGTATTTGTCCTGATGACTTGCTCTTTGAGTCGTGCCGCAACATTCATCACCAACTGATCATTGCTGACACCCAATGAAGATATTGCCGCCTCGATGTATGTACCTGCTGCTGTTGTATCATATACCAGTTCACTCACATTCTTTTGAATGCGTTCATGAAATCCGATGTCTTCCCCAAATTCATTGACGAGAATTTCCTTTAAGTAGCTGGATTTTACTACTGAGTTATGTCCGTGATTTGAGATAATGTGCTTATAGTTCTGCAGCAGGCCTTGCAGTGTGCGAATTTCATGGTCTTTGAAGATGACTTGACGAATATGATGAAAGAAGAGAGCTTGGGCCTCTCGGAGATTTACACGCTGCAGATGTTGAGTGCTTTCATCTGAAAGGGGCTTGTGGTCGCTTACATATTTGCGCCAGCACGCACGATGGTAGCGGATTTCCAACCCAAATGCTGTTTGACTATCTGGGATGGATGCAATCAGAGTGTCAAGTCTCAATCTCATGACCTCATCTTCCAAACGGACAGTATGTAACTTGAATTTAGTCCAGGCATCTACTATTGATAGGAGTAAAATCTGTTTGTCACGATCACTACTCTTGTATGCCCCTTGCATGCACCACACACATAGAGTCTTATCGTGAAGGACACCAATACTTTTAGGTGCACTGGCCTCTGGGGAAGGGTCTTGTTGATCTGATGCTTCATCTCTTTCAAGACGTTCCTCGAATTTGTATTTGCGTTTTTCGGCTTGAAAGAGCTTGCACTTGCTGGATAATGATGCGTAACAAGTGCTATGCATGTGGTGACCCTTTGGTCCCTTCTCCCAATCCACATTTTCATGTATATGTTGAAACTTATCAAGTTCTTTCCATTGTAAAGACTTTTCCCGGATGGATTCCCACTTCTCAGGTACCGGTATAATGTTTTCCAAACGATCATCTGCGGTACATTTTTTACCACAGAGTAAAATGCACTCGTATACATTTAATGTATTGTCTGGTAACTCTTCACTCTCTCTTCTATTATCCATTATTTCGATCACTTCACAAGTCGATGATTTTCATCAGATGGGCATGCGATCCATCTGAAACAGTAAAAAAGTAATATTAGATATACACCGCAGGCAGAGAACAACAGTGATGATAGCAGCGAAAGTGAGAACAGTGATTCTGATAGTGGCTCATACAGTGAATCATGTAGTGACAGTGAAGTGGCAGATTAGTATGTACAATTAGTATAATACAATACAATAACAATACAATATAAAATACAATACAATACAATAACCATTCCAGTGGATTTGTAATGCCAGAATTAGTGAAAAAGGACACCTCATTCGTCCTTGTAGCTCATCTGATGCCAGAGATATTACATTTCATGTTTTTCAAGATGGCGTTGGCGGCCATTTTGAATATTGGGCTCTAGCAGAGTTAGCCGTCATTTTTCAGAGGGGCATAGGAGCTAATTTTCCTTTAAAATGGTTCAGGTTGTCAAATCCATCGAGAGAAAAAGGTAGGAACAAAATGGTCACGGATTCCAAGCAAATGACCCTACTATACGGAGAAATGCAAATGACCCTACTATACGGAGAAATGCAAATGACCCTACTATACGGTGAAATGCAAATGACCCTACTATACGGAGAAATGCAAATGACCCTACTATACGGAGAAATGCAAATGACCCTACTATACGGTGAAATGCAAATGACCCTACTATACGGAGAAATGCAAATGACCCTACTATACGGAGAAATGACCCTACTATACGGAGAAATGACCCTACTATACGGAGAAATGACCCTACTATACGGAGAAATGCAAATGACCCTACTATACGGAGATATGCAAATGACCCTACTATACGGAGAAATGCAAATGACCCTACTATACGGAGAAATGCAAATGACCCTACTATACGGAGATATGCAAATGACCCTACTATACGGAGATATGCAAATGACCCTACTATACGGAGAAATGCAAATGGCCCTACTATACGGAGATATGCAAATGACCCTACTATACGGAGAAATGCAAATGACCCTACTATACGGAGATATGCAAATGACCCTACTATACGGAGATATGCAAATGACCCTACTATACGGAGAAATGCAAATGACCCTACTATACGGAGAAATGCAAATGACCCTACTATACGGAGAAATGCAAATGACCCTACTATACGGAGATATGCAAATGACCCTACTATACGGAGATATGCAAATGACCCTACTATACGGAGAAATGCAAATGACCCTACTATACGGAGAAATGCAAATGACCCTACTATACGGAGAAATGGTCACGGATTCCAAGCAAATGACCCTACTATACGGAGAAAAGGTCACGGATTCCAAGCAAATGACCCTACTATACGGAGAAATGGTCACGGATTCCAAGCAAATGACCCTACTATACGGAAATTTTGTTCTTTTAAAGTACCGGTAATCCCTGAAATCCTTGGAACTCTCTCCGTTTTCTTTTTGAGTTGATATTCTTACCTCCCGTTTTTCCTGGCTCGCACGCGCGAACACACAGACACACTTACACACACACACACACACACACCTTTCCTCACAAACAAACACATTCATACACACAACACAGACATACTAATCAATTTCTTACACTCACACCCACATATTCACATTGCGCTCTCTGTCATCCCTATAGGCCTACTCTCTCTCTCTCTCTCTCTCTGTTATCTCTATTAAAGTTAAGTCCTAACCACCTCACTTGGATCTTAAGTTTTGTGTAGTCAGTGTATCTAGGTCTCTCTCTCTCTCTCTCTCTCTCTCTCTCTCTCTCTGAATGCCTTTGAATTACTTAACTATCCATTTTTTGTTACCAGAATGTACAGTTGCCCAAATAAGTGATGTCTTGGCACCAAGTATATTTCGATCAATAATTGGTATCAGCAATATCTAAACTTTATATTTAATTGTTTCGAGTGAGATACCGTATACAAACTTGTTTCTACCTTTACACACCCTATTCAATATCTGACAGACATTAATACAACACACAGCGAGCAAAACGTAATTCCAGCGTAGACATGACTTATTTGGCAAACCCTACAATTCGAGATAGGACTGAATATATTAACCCTTTCACCCTTAGGGATACTTTAAAGCCTTTGTTACCGTCAGGGGTATTTATAAACCTTTAGTTTAGTTACTTCAACCTCTGCAGTTGTCTTTGAGTTTGCTGTGGGCAGAAAACTAATTTTGGAGAGGTAATTATAAGAGTGAGAGAACTCTATTTCTTATTGCTAATCTGGCAACCTCTGCATCATAAATGCGTGAAAGGGTTAATTGTATCCATCGGTCTCATTGTTAGATATGCTGAGCTGCAAGTAATGAGGTAGTCAGGTATTTGGTGGTGTAATGGTTTAGAGGCTTATGTTCTGGGTGTGGTGTCCCGAGTTCGAATCCCGGGAGGATCTTATGCTTTCATTAGTGTATTCAAGTACATTGGGGTTTGTAATGGAGGATTAATGTTAAGAATGGGGTGTTCCTTAATAGATAATTATATTCGATATAAACGTCCCTATTCGTATATCCATTGTAAAGAAAACTCCATTTTTAACCCTTCAAAAGTAGAGGATATAGGATTTTGATTATTCACCGTAATTGTTATTGTTAACCCTTTGAAGATTGTGACCCTTTTTGACGGTTTATTCAGGCTATCATTAGACTATTCTATACAGCTTAAGAGGGACGTCTATCCATTAAAAGGCTACAGACACTTATGTAATACTTTGAACATACCCTTCCCAAGCTGAATAAAATCGCCAAATAGTGGCCAGAATATGATGGAAAGGACGTCACCGGTACTGAAAGGGTTAAAATGCTAAGATGCGCTTTAGATTGCACACATACATTATATTTATAAACAGGTCCCCATATACATTTATAAACAGGTCCCCATATACTACATTTATAAACAGGTCCCCATATACATTTATAAATACATTTATAAACAGGTCCCATATACATTTATAAACAGGTCCCCATATACATTTATAAACAGGTCCCCATATACATTTATAAACAGGTCCCCATATACATTTATAAACAGGTCCCCATATACATTTATAAACAGGTCCCCATATACATTTATAAAACAGGTCCCCATATACATTTATAAACAGGTCCCATATACATTTATAAACAGGTCCCCATATACATTAACAGTCAGGTCTCTATATACGTTTATAAGCACGTCCCCATAGACATATATAAACAGGTCCCCATATACATTTATAAACAGGTCCCATATACATTTATAAACAGGTCCCCATATACATTTATAAACAGGTCCCCATATACATTTATAAACAGGTCCCCATATACATTTATAAACAGGTCCCCATATACATTTATAAACAGGTCCCCATATACATTTATAAACAGGTCCCCATATACATTTATAAACAGGTCCCCATATACATTTATAAACAGGTCCATATACATTATAAACAGGTCCCCATATATATTTGTACACAGGTCCCCATATACATTTATAAACAGGTCCCCATATACATTTATAAACAGGTCCCCATATACATTTATAAACAGGTCCCCATATACATTTATAAACAGGTCCCCATATACATTTATAAACAGGTCCCCATATATATTTATAAACAGGTCCCCATATACATTTATAAACAGGTCCCCATATACATTTATAAACAGGTCCCCATATACATTTATAAACAGGTCCCCATATACATTTATAAACAGGTCCCCATATACATTTATAAACAGGTCCCCATATACATTTATAAACAGGTCCCCATATACATTTATAAACAGGTCCCCATATACATTTTTATAAACAGGTCCCCATATACATTTATAACAGGTCCCCATATACATTTATAAACAGGTCCCCATATACATTTATAAACAGGTCCCCATATACATTTATAAACAGGTCCCCATATACATTTATAAACAGGTCCCCATATACATTTATAAACAGGTCCCCATATACATTTATAAACAGGTCCCCATATACATTTATAAACAGGTCCCCATATACATTTATAAACAGGTCCCCATATACATTTATAAACAGGTCCCCATATACATTTATAAACAGGTCCCATATACATTTATAAACAGGTCCCCATATACATTTATAAACAGGTCCCCATATACATTTATAAACAGGTCCCCATATACATTTATAAACAGGTCCCCATATACATTTATAAACAGGTCCCCATATACATTTATAAACAGGTCCCCATATACATTTATAAACAGGTCCCCATATACATTTATAAACAGGTCCCCATATACATTTATAAACAGGTCCCCATATACATTTATAAACAGGTCCCCATATACATTTATAAACAGGTCCCCATATACATTTATATTGCTAAACAGGTCCCCATATACATTTATAAACAGGTCCCCATATACATTTATAAACAGGTCCCCATATACATTTATAAACAGGTCCCCATATACATTTATAAACAGGTCCCCATATACATTTATAACAGGTCCCCATATACATTTATAAACAGGTCCCCATATACATTTATAAACAGGTCCCCATATACATTTATATTGCACACATACAGTATATTTATAAACAGGTCCCCATATACATTTATAAACAGGTCCCCATATACATTTATAAACAGGTCCCCATATACATTTATATTGCACACATACAGTATATTTATAAACAGGTCCCCATATACATTTATAAACAGGTCCCCATATACATTTATAAACAGGTCCCCATATACATTTATAAAAATGTCCGCATATACATTTATAAACAGGTCCCCATATACATTTATAAACAGGTCCCCATATACATTTATAAACAGGTCCCCATATACATTTATAAACAGGTCCCCATATACATTTATAAACAGGTCCCCATATACATTTATAAACAGGTCCCCATATACATTTATAAACAGGTCCCCATATACATTTATAAACAGGTCCCCATATACATTATAAACAGGTCCCCATATACATTTATAAACAGGTCCCCATATACATTTATAAACAGGTCCCCATATACATTTATAAACAGGTCCCCATATACATTTATAAACAGGTCCCCATATACATTTATAAACAGGTCCCCATATACATTTATAAACAGGTCCCCATATACATTTATAATCAGGACCACATATACATTTATAAACAGGTCCCCATATACATTTATAAACAGGTCCCCATATACATTTATAAACAGGTCCCCATATACATTTATAAACAGGTCCCCATATACATTTATAAACAGGTCCCCATATACATTTATAACAGGTCCCCATATACATTTATAAACAGGTCCCCATATACATTTATAAACAGGTCCCCATATACATTTATAAACAGGTCCCCATATACATTTATAAACAGGTCCCCATATACATTTATAACAGGTCCCCATATACATTTATAAACAGGTCCCCATATACATTTATAAACAGGTCCCCATATACATTTATAAACAGGTCCCCATATACATTTATAAACAGGTCCCCATATACATTTATAAACAGGTCCCCATATACATTTATAAACAGGTCCCCATATACATTTATAAACAGGTCCCCATATACATTTATAAACAGGTCCCCATATACATTTATAAACAGGTCCCCATATACATTTATAAACAGGTCCCCATATACATTTATAAACAGGTCCCCATATACATTTATAAACAGGTCCCCATATACATTTATAAACAGGTCCCCATATACATTTATAAACAGGTCCCCATATACATTTATAAACAGGTCCCCATATACATTTATAAACAGGTCCCCATATACATTTATAAACAGGTCCCCATATACATTTATAAACAGGTCCCCATATACATTTATAAACAGGTCCCCATATACATTTATAAACAGGTCCCCATATACATTTATAAACAGGTCCCCATATACATTTATAAACAGGTCCCCATATACATTTATAAACAGGTCCCCATATACATTTATAAACAGGTCCCCATATACATTTATAAACAGGTCCCCATATACATTTATAAACAGGTCCCCATATACATTTATAACCAGGTCCCCATATACATTTATAAACAGGTCCCCATATACATTTATAAACAGGTCCCCATATACATTTATAAACAGGTCCCCATATACATTTATAAACAGGTCCCCATATACATTTATAAACAGGTCCCCATATACATTTATAAACAGGTCCCCATATACATTTATAAACAGGTCCCCATATACATTTATAAACAGGTCCCCATATACATTTATAAACAGGTCCCCATATACATTTATAAACAGGTCCCCATATACATTTATAAACAGGTCCCCATATACATTTATAAACAGGTCCCCATATACATTTATAAACAGGTCCCCATATACATTTTGCTTGATAGGAAAACGACACACTCAATCCTGTCATCTTGAGGTACTCCAATTATATTTCTAATATTTATCAATGATCTCCTCAACTGTCCCTCTAGTCCTATCCACTCATATGCTGATGACTACCTTGCACTATTCAACTACCGGTAGTTTTTCCCATCAACCCAGCATGCAATCACTCCCAATCAAGAGTGGCAAGGCCATAGAATGCCTATCTTCTGATCTTTCAATAACTTATGACTGGGGTAGAGAAAATCTTGTTACTTTCAACTCCTCCAAGTCCCAGTTTCTCCCTCTCTCTCTCTCCATCACAATCCTCCACAAGACTATCAATTATTTTTCAACTATACACAACTCAACCCTTCATCTTCTCTCAACATTCTAGGTGTATCTTTTTCATCTGACCTTTCTTGGAAAGATCATATTACCATTCTTGCTAAATCAGCTTCCCAAAAGTTATGTGTGCTCCACCGTCTCTGTGGGTTCTTCACCCCTGCACAGCTTCTTGCTCTGTATCGAGGCACAGTGCGCCCCTGTATTGAGTATTGTTGAATTGAATTGATATTTTTTATTTAGCCAATATATATATACATAAGTTGAGATACACAAGTATAGATAAAACCCAATGGAATTATTATTGCTGAGCCTTTGGGAGCACGGGACTCTCTTAACCCTTTCACGCACTTATGACGCAGAGGTTGCCAGATTAGCAATAAGAAATAGAGTTCTCTCACTCTTATAATTACCTCTCCAAAATTAGTTTTCTGCCCACAGCTAACTCAAAGACAACTGAAAAGGTTGAAGTAACTAAACTAAAGGTTTCTAAATACCCCTGATGGTAACAAAGGCTTTAAAGTATCCCTAATAGGCTCAAAATCGCGTCATATATCGGAGAGGGTTAAGAGGCACATTGTGTTTAATTACTCGAGTGAGTTTCTACATTCATGATGGTTGTGCATATTTAAAATATTGTTCGCATGTGCGGGGAGGCTCCACCCATACCGCACTTCTCGAACGAGTAGCATCAAAAGCATTTCGCCTCATTAACTCACTTCCTCTTACTAGTTCCCTACAATCTCTTTCTACACGCCGCAATGTTGCATCTCTTTCACTCTTCTATCGCTATTACAACAACCAGTGATTTTCAGAGCTTTCTCAGTGTATAGGCTACCCCCTTCCTTGCGGCGAGTGAGAGGCACCCGCCTTACAACACACTCCCACTGCTATTCTGTCCAGCTCTCCAATCCAAGAATTGGCAAATTTTCTCAGTCTTTCTTCTACTCAACAAGTGAACTCTGGAACTCTCTCCCTCAATCAATCTTTCCTTCATCCTTTGACGTAGACTGCTTTAAACTTTGTGTGTCCAGGCTTTTTGACTCCAACGTCCCTTGAATTTGGCTCTGTCACTCTTTTAACTTAGGGGGAGACACTCGCTACAGGCAACCTGCCTTTTGTCTCTTCCATACACAGACAAATAAAATGCAAAAGTAATATGCCATAAGGGGAGATTTTTAGTTGAAGGATTTTTCCTGGACCCCCTTTTGCCTCATGTTTAGCCCCATTAGTTTAGAGATTTTAAGACGATCTCCCCTATTAGTTTGACTGTGTTAATACCTTCCGACCTAGCCTATATATGTTAAGTTTAATACCGGTACCTTTCCTGCCATTTAGGTATCTATTTCATCCTGGCGAGCGATAGTGGACAGGAACTGACCTTTGGCCAGTACTATTTTCTACCGAAAAATATACACATTTAGCTCTAAGGGGATCTGGAGGGGTGTTGTTTTAAGGGGAGGTATTTAGTTCGTTCCCTAGGCCTCCATCAAGCTTAAAATTACACCCCCTAGACCCCCTTTCAAGATAAATGTGTACATTTTTCGGTAGAAAAATGTCCCGGCCGAAGGCCGGTTCCTCTTAAATTACAGGCTCGCTATCGCTCGCCAGGATAAAATCGACACCTGAATTGCACGAAAGGTATTAATATGGGATGAAAGTTCTTAAAATCGCTAAACTAATGGGGCAAACGTTTTATAATATCAAAAGTAATGGGGCTAAACATGAGGGAGAAAGGGGTCCAGAAAAAAATCCCTCAAGTCGATATCTCCCCTTAAGCTTGATGGAGGTCTAGGGAGCAAACTAATCCACCCCTTAACCCTCTCTGTACCGGTGACGTCCTTTACATTATATTCTGGCAACTATTAGACTTATTTCATTCAGCTTAGGAAGGATGTCTACCAGTTAAAAGGCTACGGACTACCTCAATTGATCATTTAAGCTCTCATAGATCTCTCTTAAGCCTCATACAATGGTTTAAATATAGCTAGAATACAATTGAAAAGACGTCGCCGGTACAGAAGGGGTTAACTAACGCAAACATACCTGTATCACCTATATTGGGTTTTCACCTGACGATAAATTGAATCCCTGGGCAGCAAACTTCTCGATACTTAATGGAAGCATATGAAACCACTATGTCTCTGCATCATATGAAACCACTATGTCTCTGCATCATATGAAACCACTATGTCTCTGCATCATATGAAACCACTATGTCTCTGCATCATATGAAACCACTATGTCTCTGCATCATATGAAACCACTATGTCTCTGCATCATATGAAACCACTATGTCTCTGCATCATATGAAACCACTATGTCTCTGCATCATCATCATATGAAACCACTATGTCTCTGCATCATCATCATATGAAACCACTATGTCTCTGCATCATATGAAACCACTATGTCTCTGCATCATATGAAACCACTATGTCTCTGCATCATATGAAACCACTATGTCTCTGCATCATATGAAACCACTATGTCTCTGCATCATATGAAACCACTATGTCTCTGCATCATATGAAACCACTATGTCTCTGCATCATATTAGGGGGGGGTGACCTGTTTTTTCTCATTTTCTCTCTTTCTCTGGCTTGTATCCATTCGGCCCCATTCAGCCTACTGTTTTAAGACGTTTATCCCCATCCAGGTGTTGATTTTTTCCTGGTGAGCGATAGCGAGCCAGCATTGTATGAAGAAATCCGGCTTCGCCGGAGAATTTTTTCTATCGAAAAATGTACAAATTTAGCCTGCTGTCAAAAAACATTTAAAAAAACATGCTGGCTCGCTACCGCTCGCCAGTAAAAAATCGACACCTGGATGGGGATAAACGTCTTAAAACAGTAGGCTGAATGGGGCCGAATAGATGCAAGCCGGAGAAATAGAGAAAATGAGAGAACAAAAGCAGGTCACCCCCCTTAAGACCAAGTATATATAATTAGCTCACTTTTTCATTAACAAATCTTTAAAATAACTGAAAAATCCTGATGGGAACTTTGTAAATTACTGTCAGCTTAAAAGAAAACACCCCCCGAAGACCCTCCTTCACGATAAATTTGTACATTTTTCGATAGAAAAATGTCCTGGCCGAAGGCCGGTTCCTCTTAAAATATAGGCTCGCTATCGCTCGCCAGGAAAAAATCGAACCTTAAATGACACTAAAAGTATTAATATTGACAACAGAATGTGGCGAAAAGTCTGAAAATCACCAACCAAATGGGCCGAACGTCATAAAATCTGAAAACTAATGGGGCTAAACACGAGTAAGAAAGGGGACCATAAAAACTGGGCATCTCTCCTTAACTAACCTAAACACTACAGTATCCCCTGGAATGCAACATAAGAGAGATAAACAACACAGATTATTATGTTCTCTCCACTAACCAACTTTACTACTAAACTGGGCATCTCTCCTTAACTAACCTAAACACTACAGTATCCCCTGGAATGCAACATAAGAGAGATAAACAACACAGATTATTATGTTCTCTCCACTAACCAACTTTACTACTAAACTGGGCATCTCTCCTTAACTAACCTAAACACTACAGTATCCCCTGGAATGCAACATAAGAGAGATAAACAACACAGATTATTATGTTCTCTCCACTAACCAACTTTACTACTAAACTGGGCATCTCTCCTTAACTAACCTAAACACTACAGTATCCCCTGGAATGCAACATAAGAGAGATAAACAACACAGATTATTATGTTCTCTCCACTAACCAACTTTACTACTAAACTGGGCATCTCTCCTTAACTAACCTAAACACTACAGTATCCCCTGGAATGCAACATAAGAGAGATAAACAACACAGATTATTATGTTCTCTCCACTAACCAACTTTACTACTAAACTGGGCATCTCTCCTTAACTAACCTAAACACTACAGTATCCCCTGGAATGCAACATAAGAGAGATAAACAACACAGATTATTATGTTCTCTCCACTAACCAACTTTACTACTAAACTGGGCATCTCTCCTTAACTAACCTAAACACTACAGTATCCCCTGGAATGCAACATAAGAGAGATAAACAACACAGATTATTATGTTCTCTCCACTAACCAACTTTACTACTAAACTGGGCATCTCTCCTTAACTAACCTAAACACTACAGTATCCCCTGGAATGCAACATAAGAGAGATAAACAACACAGATTATTATGTTCTCTCCACTAACCAACTTTACTACTAAACTGGGCATCTCTCCTTAACTAACCTAAACACTACAGTATCCCCTGGAATGCAACATAAGAGAGATAAACAACACAGATTATTATGTTCTCTCCACTAACCAACTTTACTACTAAACTGGGCATCTCTCCTTAACTAACCTAAACACTACAGTATCCCCTGGAATGCAACATAAGAGAGATAAACAACACAGATTATTATGTTCTCTCCACTAACCAACTTTACTACTAAACTGGGCATCTCTCCTTAACTAACCTAAACACTACAGTATCCCCTGGAATGCAACATAAGAGAGATAAACAACACAGATTATTATGTTCTCTCCATTAACCAACTTTACTACTAAACTCGATTAAAGAAATTAACAAACACGTGGCAGTCCGGGGATTCCAACCCAGGACGCTCACACTGAATATCAACACACCTATGCATTGCACCACGAAGACAGTAATATGGCCGTTACATAAACCAATTAACCCCTTCAGTACCGGTGACGGCTTTTTCATTATAGTCTGGCAACTATTAGACGATTTTATTCAGCTTAGGAAGGATGATAAAAGATTACAGACTACCGGTATATCAAATAAGGGGAGGTTTTTAGTGTGTTTCCTAGACTTCCATCAAGCTGGAAATTACACCCCCTTGTCCCCCTTTCAAGATAAATTTGTACATTTTTCGGTAGAAAAATGTCCTGGCCGAAGGCCGATTCCTCTTAAATTACAGGCTCGCTATCGCTCGCCAGGAAAAAATCGACACCTAAATGGGACGAAAGGTCTTAAAAGTGACATAAATGGGGTGAAACTTCTTAAAATCGCCAAACTAATGGGGCGAACGTCTTAAAACTTCAAAAGCAATGGGGCTAAACATAAGGGAGAAAGGGGTCCAGAAAAAAAATCCCTCAAGTGGAAATCTCCCCTTAATCCTTTTAGCTACTACCGGTATATATCCCCTTTATCTATACCCCTTGCCGAGGGTAGGATATACATTTATCTTTGGTATCCATTCCTTCCAGTTTCCCTTACAATCGGATTTGCTATCTCAACTAGAATGAAGTCTTGTCCACCTCGTTGGGATCGTAAGGTCTGTGTGGCCAGTGTGTGTGTGTGTCTCTCTCTCTCTCTCTCTCTCTTCCCCACCATTTATTTTTTCCCCTAAATTTCCCCAAAACCCAGTAAATCTTTCCCTAAACGGCCCGGTACCAGGTAATTTCCCCACATTCTCGAGTTTCTCTTGGCCTTTTTTTTTTGGGGGGGGGGACAGTGAGGAGGTGGGACGGGGGGGGGAGGGGGGAGAAGGAAGGTAGGAGGGAGGTAAAAGGTTGGAAAAAGGATGGGGGAGTGGTGGTGGTGGGGGGGGGGGGAGGGAAGAAGGAAGGTGGAGGGAGAGGAGGGGGGAAGGGAATGAACACAGTAGGGAAGATAAGGAAAATCGGGGGGGGGGGAGGGGAGGGTAGGAAAGGATAGGATAGGGGAGAGAGAGGAAAGAATACAGTAAGTGGGAGAAAGGAAAAGTAAGGGAGGAGGAGGAGGAGTGAGGGAAGGAGTACAAGAGGGGGAGAGAGAAGGAGTGGGGAGTAGGAAGGGAGGGAAGGGGGGAAGAGAAAGGAGGATTGGGAGCAGGAGTAGAAGAGGGGAGAGAGAAGCAGAGGGGAGAAGGAGAGGTGAGGGAGGAAAAGGAGTAGGGAAGGAGTACAAGAGGGGAAGAGAAGAGGAGGGGCGGCAATGCTCTCGTATATTTTGTAAGTTTTTTTAAGGATAGTGCAGGGGGAATATCTTCTTTTTATGAAAGAGAGAGAGAGAGAGAGAGAGAGAGAGAGAGAGAGAGAGAGAGAGAGAGAGATTGTTTGTGTGTGTGAGAGAGAAAGAGAAATTGAGTGAGATTGAGATTACGAGCGTGAGAGAGAGAGAGAGAGAGAGAGAGAGAGATGTGGGGGGGGGGGGGAGAGATTAAACATTTGTAAACTCTATGGGAGGTGCTTCAGACAAAAATACTACAGAAACATAAAAACATAAGAAAATGGGAGTCTTCAAAAAGGTGATCGGCCCATACAAGGCAGATCCCTGTCATACCCAACCCCAATTACAAGGCCCAACTCACTAATACCTTGAGTACTGACCCCACCAAAACGGTCAGAGATTAACACAAGATAACGGGGGTCTGCTGAGCGCCGATTCTCTCTCTCTCTCTCTCTCATATATATATATATACTGTATATATAACACTATAGTTTTCATTCTCAGCTCACTATATGGAGGCCGAACAGTAACATTGATCGATTTGGCCAGAGACAAAATTTCATCAAGATCCGTTCAATTGTCTCTGAAAAATCCTGAGAACAAATAGACAAACTACCAAGAGGTGATCGGTATAGCGCCTACCTTCTCCTACGCTGGCGAAGGTAGGCGCTCTACCGATTGTCTCCTAAATGGAATATTTTTTTCCTTGGCGCATGTCCTATCTACTCACCAAATTTCGTGAATATCGGTTCATAACTTTGTGAGCCACCTACGTTGGCGGAGATATGCACTCTACCAGTGCAGTGTTTTGGAGGGCAAGCAACCTGTTGTTGCTTGTTTTCCTTTTGAACTCCTTTGTACCGATCACCCCCTAAATTGAATCACTTCTTCCTGGGCGCATGACAATCGGTTCAGAACTTCTTTATACCGTACCGTACATCTTGTGTACAGACAAACAAAACAACGTAGGAAAAAACTAACCTCCTCCAAGTTCGTTGACAGAGGTAACAAATGGATAGACAGACCGTCAGGTCGATCACATAATCTCTGTAATATTTGTTTGGTGGAGATAATGAAGGGGTGACTATTACTGATGACGAATTTTCAATAGCTCATCTGCCTCGAACTTCCACATTTCGTCTTTGGAGTATAATTGCCTACAATTATTGAACTATGTGGTCAGAAGAAAAAAAACAAATTAATCTTTATTCACCTTCAGTAAAGTTGTCCAAATAAGTGATGTCGCGGCACCAAGTATATTTCGATTAATAATTGGTATTTGCACTATCTAAGCATCAATTCATCGTTTCCAGTGAGATATACAAACATGTTCCTATCTTTACACACCATATTCAACATCTGACAGACATTAATACAGCACACATCGAGCAAACCGTAATGACAGCAGAAACAGGACTTATTTGGCCAACTGTACAAGCCCAACAATGTAGAACAGTGCGGTAGACCAGTGTTACATGTACTGTACACATGTATTGTATATGTTATAACCCTGTTCCACATAGGTAGTCTAGAAATCCTGAACCTTAACCTACTGTATATAACTCAAATAGGGCTAGAGCAAATGGGCTGTAAATTTCCACACCTATTCCCTGGCTGACCCTTCCCTAATAGTAGAAGTATTAGCTGGATTACTCTAGTCGTTTGTGAGTTACCCGGTATATAGGTTAATGTTCAAGAATGTATAGCACCTGATCATCATGGGGGAGCTGCTTACACTGGTTAAGGGGAGGTGGATTACTGTAGTCGTTTGTGAGTTATATAGGTTAATGTTCAAGAATGTATAGCACCTGATCATCATGGGGGAGCTGCTTACACTGGTTAAGGGGAGGTGGGTCGTTTGTCTGGTTCCCTTTCTCCCTCATGTTTAGCCCCATTATTTTTTTTAGATTTTAAGATGTTTGCCCCATTAGTTTGTCGTTTTAAGACCTTCCGCTCCATTTCCTTGTAAATTTTATGACCTTTCGTGCTAGTTAGGTGTCGAGTTTTTTCCCTGGCGAACGATAGTGAGCCTGTAATTTTAGACGAATCGGCCTTCGGACGCGACATTTTTCTGCCGAAAAATGTATAAATTAATCTAAAAGGGTGATCTAATGCATGTTTATTTTAAGTTTGATGGAGAAACTAAAATCGACCAAAAAGTGAGCCATCCCCCTTAAGGGGAGGTTTTTAGTTTGGTCCGTAGATATCCTTCAAGCTTAAGATTACACCCCCTTGAGCCCCATTCAAGATAAATTTGTACATTTTTCGGTAGAAAAATGTCCCGGCTGAAAGCCGGTTCCTCTTACATTACAGGCTCGCTATCGCTCGCCAGGATAAAATCAACACCTAAATGGCACGAAAGGTCTTAAAATTGACAGAAATGGGTTGAAAGTTCTTAAAATCGACAAAATAATGGGGCGAACGTCTTAACATTAGGAAAACAATGGGGCTAAACATGAGGGAGAAAGGAATCAAGAAAAAAATCCCTCAAGTGGATATCTCCCCTTAATACTGCCAACCATAACCACTCCAACAATACAGTAACATTCAATACTTCACACATTACACACAACAAGGTAAGCCACCATTTTAACTATATTCTGGTTACTGTTAGACCACTTTACTCAGCTTGAAGATGGCCTCCAGCAATTAACCCTTTGAGTACCAGCGACGTGTTATATTAACCCTTTGAGTACCAGCGACGTGTGTTATATTAACCCTTTGACTACCAGCGACGTGTTATATTAACCCTTTGACTACCAGCGACGTGTTATATTAACCCTTTGACTACCAGCGACGTGTTATATTAACCCTTTGAGTACCAGCGACGTGTGTTATATTAACCCTTTGACTACCAGCGACGTGTTATATTAACCCTTTGACTACCAGCGACGTGTGTTATATTAACCCTTTGACTACCAGCGACGTGTGTTATATTAACCCTTTGACTACCAGCGACGTGTGTTATATTAACCCTTTGACTACCAGCGACGTGTGTTATATTAACCCTTTGACTACCAGCGACGTGTGTTATATTAACCCTTTGACTACCAGCGACGTGTGTTATATTAACCCTTTGACTACCAGCGACGTGTTATATTAACCCTTTGACTACCAGCGACGTGTGTTATATTAACCCTTTGACTACCAGCGACGTGTGTTATATTAACCCTTTGACTACCAGCGACGTGTGTTATATTAACCCTTTGACTACCATCGACGTGTGTTATATTAACCCTTTGACTACCAGCGACGTGTGTTATATTAACCCTTTGACTACCAGCGACGTGTGTTATATTAACCCTTTGACTACCAGCGACGTGTGTTATATTAACCCTTTGACTACCAGCGACGTGTGTTATATTTTATTCTAGCTATATTTAGACGACATTATGCAGCTTGGGAAGGATCTGTGGTAGTTAAAAGGGTTGGTTGAGATAGTTTGAAGCGTTATTAATGCTAGAGGTCCTTCCTAAGCTGAATAAAATCGTCTAATAGTTGCCAGAATGTTTTGAAAAGAACGTCCCTGGTACTGTATGGGTTAACAGGCTTGGAACTATCGCACTTAACCGTTTTTACTACCACAGCTCCTTCTTAGCTGCACACAATCGTTAACATATAGCTCGAATAAAATACAAAAAGACGTCGCCGGTACAGAAGGGGTTAATATAATCTGTGTTTATTAATTTCACTCCAACACCAAACACCGCCCAATGAAATTAATGAAAGCATGTGATCCACCGGAATTGGAACCTGGGTCACCACACACAAATGTTAAACACTCTAACCATTACACCATCAAGACATTCACCCGACCTGACCTGACGTTGTAGCCGAAGGGGTGTATAATTGACCACTTGCGAGTTTCAGGCTATAAGGAAGTTGGAGCCGTGAACGTCGATATTAAACGGAAATGCAATAATTATGTACGTTTCTGATGGATAAATGGTAAGTTTAATTGGGTTTTTTGTATTTATAATGCACTACAACCGTATTTTAGCAGTACAAAATATCGTTTGTATACAGCTCCAACTTCCTCATAGAACGAAACTCGCAAGTCGGCAATTATGTGAGTGGAAATGTAAGTGCCAGTGTGTTCATGTGCGCGCGCATAAGTGTATGTGTGCGTGCTAACAAGTACAAAACAAAAAACAAACAAATAGTCGTGACAGAAAATATTAAAGTCTTTCCGTAAATCTGTATCAGGATTCCGTTTTCTCTTAATGTAACGTTTCCCATGTTCTTGTTTTCATTCATTAACATAATCCCTTCTTCCCTCAACAGATGACACCACCAGCAACTTGTGGGATGATGGGGACTCAACTTATCAGGTGAGGGATTCGGTTTTATTTACATACTAAGTCTATAGTTTAAATCCTCTCCTTTTCACATGCACATATTATACAGTAAGCAAGCCACGCATTTCAATCCTAACCTATTAAACCACATACTTAGTTAATATTCCACGATAACCAGACATAAAACATACAATTATAAATACATTACCGGCATCCTAGCTACTGCCCAAACACGTGACCCAAGAAGCAACCCCCCCCAACCACCCTCACTTCCGAGTTGAACATGGCGGTAGTGACAGTAAGCGTGTGAATGTTTTAACCCTCTCCGACATATGACGCGATTTTGAGCCTATTGGGGATACTTTAAAGCCTTTGTTACCATCAGGGGTATTTAGAAACCTTTAGTTTAGTTACTTCAACCTCTGCAGTTGTCTGAGTTAGCTGTGGGCAGAAAACTAATTTTAATTATAATTATAAGAGTGAGAGAACTATATTTATTATTGCTAATCTGGCAACCTCTGCGTCATAAATGCGTGAAAGGGTTGAGGCGTATGTTTCGTGGATTAACCTGCGTTTGGTCTCCCGTCGTTCGTGATTGGGTGGTTGGTGACGGTGACGGGAAGGTTGGAGGATTCGGGACAAGGATAATAAAGTAGGTGTTGATGGCGATTGATTGGTGTTAATTGTCCACTTGAGAGTTTCAGGCTATAAGGAAATTTGAACCGTCAACATCGATATAATACAGAAATGCTATAATAATGTGGGTTTCTGATGGATAAAAAGTATGATAAATTTGGTTATATATAGTATATGTATTATGACTTTATTTTAGCTGACAATTCTGCTAAATATCGATGTTTACAGCTCCAACAATTTTCAGCCTGGTTTGGTTCTGTTTACCGGTACTCCCTCCTCCTGTTTCCGTCTCTCCCTAACCCCCCCCCCCCCCCCCCTACCCTTGAGTCTCTATTCCCTCCCCAGTCTTGCCACCCCCTACCCCTCCCTACCGTTCTCCCAACCCTCCCCCCATCCCTACCCCTCTCCCATCTTTACCCCTCCCCCATTCGCCCCTCTCCCCCCTCCCTTCCCCCCTATCATTCTACTTAACCCCCCACCACCCCTCTACCGTCTCTTCCCCGCCCCCATCCCTCCCTCTCAATGCAGCCAACCAATCGTGTGGGATGATGAGGGATTAAACCTACCAGTCTTATATATGTATTAGGGATAAGACTTACATATTATCCCGTTCACACACATATTCATAACAGTTAAGCCAGCCAAACATATGGCGCCTAGCCGTATCATTAATTAATATCCCACGATAATGAGATATAATAGGACAATAAAATGATCTCCGGCATCAGAGCTACTGGCCAAACACGTGACTCAAGCAGTAAGCAACCACACCTCACTTACCAGTTGATCATTGCCGGAGTGACAGCGCGCGTGTTAGTTCAATTAGTGTTTCGTGGATTTCTTTTGAGTGTGGTCTTGAGGAGTACATTGTCGGCAACTTGGCTGGCTAGCGCAAGATATTGAGGACTCGGGACAATAATGAAAGTAGGTGTTTCTGATGTTATTTTGATGATATGCCTTGGAAATATTCGGCCAGGTTTGGTTCTGTGTATCCCCTCCTCATGCCCCGCCCCTCCCCTCCTCCTCCCACACACACGTTTCTCCTCCCTTCCGTCTGGCGCACATTTAGACGCAGGCAACACAGGTAACGCAGTACAGAGCAGAATAATGCAAATAGTTATGTCAAATTAAACGTAGGCCTGGGCTGGCCTGAGTCACAATGTGCGCACCGTAATTCTAAATAATGATTTGCAAATTTGTGCTGCAGCGCTTGTTACCTGCATCTCAATGTGCACCGACCCTTTCAGACTTGCCGATGTGTACGGCACTACGCCGTGCATTCCAGAGAGTGCGCCGTTGTGCTGACAACTTCTGCCGTGAATGACACGTACGACCAGATTACCTTGGTAACTTTGCTGCGCCGTGTCGGACTGAAAAAAGCCGCCGTGGTCACACGACGGTCGTATGCAGCATTTTGCAGAGGTCGAAGTGTGTGTGAACTGTGAAAGCGTGCATACCCCATGGTTATTTACGGGCAAGGCGGTCGGCGGAAAGTCGAGGTGTCTGAAATGGGTATTCTTCTCCCCCCCCCCCCTTTATTTCTCCCCTGAATGTGTTCTCCCCACTCCCTGTTAACTCTCCCCACCACCCTTGTGTCTGTTACCACGACCGTCCGACTCCCTCTCGTCTTTCCTTCCCGTTTGCCTCCCTTCCTCTTTCTCGACTGCCTTCCCACTTTCTTTCTCCCTTGCCTCCCTACCATCTCTCTTTCGCCTCCCTAAAATCCCTTCCGCTTCACCCCCCCTTTTGCTTCACCTCCCTACCATCCCTCCCAGCTCCCTCGCTTCCACACACTCCCCCTCCTGACTCCCACCAATATATCTGCCTCCCTTCCTCCTCCCTATCACCTCCCTCTGGTTTTATATATGTATTTTCTTTTTCATTATCAACATTATCAATTATATGCAGATCGAGGGATTATTTAAGGAGAGGTTTTGTTATTTTTCTGGACCCCCTTTTCCCTCATGTTTATCCCCGTTAGGTTTGACATTTTGTGACCTTTCGCCCAATTTCTTCGCCAATAATATAACCTTTCGTGCCATTTAGGTGTGGATTTTGTTCATGGCGAGCGATAGTGAGCCTGTAATGTAGGAGTAACTGTTAAGGGGCGATGGTTCACTTTTTGGTCGATTTTTTCATGTATTTGTTATATGTCTAGCTTCCTCCCTAGCCTAGACCTCCATCAATCTTTAAAAAAACATCCATTATATCCCCCTTCTAGATTAATTTGTACATTTTTCGGTAGAAAACTGTCCTGGCCGAATGCCGGTTCTTCCTAAATTACAGGCTCACTATCGTTCGCCAGGAACAAAATCGACACCTAAATGGCACGAAAGGTCTTAATATTGACAAGGAAATGGGGCGGAAGGTGCTAAATCGCCAAACTAATGGACCGAACGTATTACAATGTGAAAACTAATGGGGCTAAACGTGAGGGAGAAGGGGAACCACAAAAACGACCCATCTGCCCTTAAAGCCAGATAATAGAATATTAAGCCTTCATATTAAGCCTTCATATTAAGCCTTCATACAATACATACTGTAAAGGGTTAATTATTTCACACTCGTAATTATCTTGTTTGTTTGTCTGTTTTGTCTCCCTCCTTGTTTCTCTTCTCCCTTCCTTCTCTCTCTCCTCCCCCCTCATTCTTTCTCTCTCCCCCCTCCTTCCTTCTATCCTTCCTTCCTCCTCTACCTCCCACCCTCCTCCTTCCTTCCTTCTCTCCCCCTCCCTCCTTCCCTCCCTTCCCCCCTCTCTCCTTCCCTTTCTCCCCTCCTCCCCATCTCCCCCTTTCCTCCTTCCCCATACTTCCCCACAGGGTGTCAAACTGGAGCCATTTTGTTTGAATATTTGAGTGTAGATGAGAATGACTACAAGGAAATGTACAGGAAATAGCCTTGTTTTGGCCATGTTATCACTTCCAAAGACATCATTTGAACTATAAACCATTATTTGACCTTTACATATACAATAAAGTAACACCACGTTATTAACATTAATCATCCATTAAAAACACCAATGCACTTGAATAAACTAATGCAAGCATTCAAGCATGGTCCTCCCGGGATTCAAACTCGGGACACCACACCCACAACATAAACATCTAAAGATTACAAATATTGCACTCGGCTTTCGTTTGACACCCTGCTTCCCCACCTCCCTTCCTTTAACCCACCGCAGATTAAGAGGCCACTTAATTCAAGTGTTCAAATTCATCAAAGGCATCGACAATATGAACTGTAGTAAGTACTTTACTATCGACCAATCTAATTACACGCGGGGAAACGGTTGCAAAATTATTGGTAAATCTTTTAACTCACACGAATCTAAGAATTTCTTCTTCAATCGAGTTGTCACCTTGTGGAATGGGCTTCCCCGAGACGTTATAGACTGCAGCACCGTTGATTCCTTTAAACTTCGCATAGACAAATATCTTGCATCAAACCCGCGACTGACTGCGATTGTAAATGAATAACTTTATTTTATCCACCCCTCAGTTACTGTCCCCTACTAACTTCCTAATCCTGCCACGGACATTAGTTCCAGGGCAGTAGTTCCCTTTCCAATGTTCCCTTATCCACTCTGAACCACTGTTTGGACACTTGTTCCTCAGTGCTTTGGAGGACAAGCAGCCTAGAAGGGTCACTAGACCTGTTGTTGCTTGATTTCCTTTGTACTCCTTTGTACACACACACACACACGCACCACCCTCTGTCACACATACACACACCATTTACGGTCGCGCTAATAAGTCATGTCCCAGCTGTCATTACGTTTGGCTTGCTCTGTGCTGTATTAATGTCTGTCAGATGTTGAATAGGGTCGGCAAGTGTAGGAACATGTGTGTATATTTCACTCGATATGAAGAAAAGAAGCTTATATATTGTTGATACCAATTATTGATCAAAACATACTTGGTGCCGAGACATCACTTATTAGCGCGATTGTACCCTCTTTCATGTCATCAAGAGGCTTAGCACATCACCCTATCATGTGTCGTTGTAGTCATTATATTTGGTGCATATTAATTAAACATCTCTCTCTCTCTCTCTCTCTCTCTCTCTCTCTCTCTCTCTCTCTCTCTCTCTCTCTCTCTCTCTCTCTCTCTCTCTCTCTCTCTCTCTCTCTCTCTCTCCATTGAGAGACCTGAAAGAAATAGACGGACTATAGAGGTGAATACCATCCGGGCAGAGACAGATTGGGACAGACGGCGACGACAGGTAACTTGTGGCTCATTAGTGACCCGAGGGGGAGGGGGGGGGGGAGACAGGTGAAGGGGAGAGAGAGAGATTGATTTAAGTAGATATACTGATTACACAAACCTTACGATCCAAAATTCTAGTAGATACCATAATCCAAGAGAGAGAGAGAGAGAATTTACATAGATACTTTGAGCACACAGGCCTTACTATCAAAACGAGGTGGTCAGGACTTAATTTCCGCAGACATTGCCAACCAAATAAGGGAAGCTGAAAGAAAGGAATCGCGAAGAGGAACAACAACAACAACAAGAGAGAGAGAGAGAGAGAGAGAGAGATGTAGATAATTATATAATTATTTAAGTTTGGTATGTGTAGCCTACAGTATGTTGCACAGACAGCATTTGCATTTTATTACACTTAGTATGGATAACATAGCTGCTGAAAACAAAGACAACACAGACCATAGAGTGATTCATTTAGCAGGATGGGGGGTGGAGGGAAGTAGTGTTCAGAGAGTTAAGGGGGCTCACCTGCTTTTTTCTCTCCTTTTCTCTCTTTCTTTGGCTTGTATCTATTCGGTCCCATTCAGTCTACTGTTTTAAGACGTTTATCTCCATCCAGGTGTCGATTTCTTCCTGGCGAGCGATAGCGAGCCAGCATTGTATGGAGAAATCCGGCTTCGCCAGAGATATTTTTCTATGGAAAATGTACACATTTAACCTGCTGTCAAAAATGTGTATTAACATATGCTGGCTCGCTACCGCTCGCCAGGAAAAAATCGACACCTGCATGGGGATAAACGTCCTAAAACAGTAGGCTGAATGGGTCCGAAAGGATACAATCTACAGAGAGAGGGAGAGAGAGAAAAAAAAACCCGAGGTGGGCCCCCTTAATGAACCTTAGGAATTGTGGCTGACACAATAATATTATAGGGTTTGAGGTAACATGAAAGAAATATACATAAATTGTGAAGGTTTAGATATATATATGCAGTACCGTATATATTTCATGTGATTTGTTTGTTGTGCAGCAAATGTACCGGTACATTACAAAGACAGGTGGTATGTAAGAGATATGGAAGTGGGTTGGAGGGATGGAGAGAGACAAAGAGACTGATGGTGTGTGTGTGTGTGTGTGTGTGTGTGTGTGTGTGTGTGTGTGTGTGTGTGTGTGTGTGTGTGTGTTACGAACAATGTGCTATTATCTTGAATGAGTGTATAATGTAACATTTTATCATGGAAAATGGAAAAAGGTAAAACTATTCCTTATCTGAGTAAATATAATCGTTCTCTCCACTTCTCAAGGCATATCTTACCACTAATTGTAGTGTTATTTATTCAGTGCCAACCTTTGTCTCTATATCCTGTCCAATGTTCACTAACCTTCAAATTCTCTCTCTCTCTCTCTCTCTCTCTCTCTCTCTCTATATATATATATATATATATATATATATATATATATATATAGAGAGAGAGAGAGCGCGCGCGTATACACACTATCCATAGTATGCACGGGGTTAGTTCCGATTTCTCCACCAGACGGCGTGGGGCATCATTGGCCCTTCTCCCGCGTAAATAAACACGTTGAACTCTATGTGATTGAATCGGTTTCTACTTTATATGCTCGTAATGCCGTGTCTAACATTGAGTTATCGCCATACATGCTGTGTGTTCTGAAGGGGGAGGGTCCCTAGGGTAAAATAGATGGAAATTACGACAATGAAGACTTATTACTGCCTTGTGATAAAAGCAGGGTGTATGAAGAGTGAACAACACCGACTATATCTCCTTATATACCGTACTGGGCTAACTTAAATACTCTATTATCATTATTTACATTTATGATTGTACACCATACAGTACCGGTAGTATGATGATATTTATCCGTTTTCCGTATATTTTTTTAATGATTACTATGCGAGCGAAGGCGAAGCAGAAAAAAAGTTTGTTATAAGACACCAACATTCCATTATTCACTTCCTTTCTGGAATATATGTTTTTTTATTGTTTATATATATATATATATATATATATATATATATATATATATAGAGAGAGAGAGAGAGATAGATCAAATAATGTCTAGGTTTTGTAAATTAGATATACTATACAGATTATAAGCCTTGTTACAACAGCAGAACTGCGCATGAATACCGTACAGAAATCTTTGAGAACAGAATATTAACCCCTTCTTTACCGGTAACGTCTTTTTGTATTTGATTTCAGCTACATTTAGACGATTTTGTCTAAGCTTGGGAAGGATATATGATATCTAAAAGGATTAATTGAGATAGGCTGTAGCCTTGTAATGAGTAGACGTCCTTCCTAAGCTGTACAAAATCGTCTAATAGTGGCCAGAATATAATGAAGTACATCACCGGTACAGAAGGGGTTAAAGGCACGTAACACAATCTACCGGTACATAGGCTAGGCCTACTTATAATTTCAGTGATGCATAATACAGGTTTAGTTAATTAATATGGTCAAATCTCCGATGTATTTAGCTTATTGTAATACCCTCTACCCGCAAAAATCCCGCAACCATAGAAATACCAGAGTTGACAAAATATAACCGATCGAGTTGGATTTTAATCAACATTTGATGTCAAACAAGTTCAAAAGTTAAAACCTACACCAAATATCACCTTATATATGGGCTAGACTTAAAAATACTAACTGTAAATTGATGAATTTTACACCAGAATTTTAGACCAATCCACATGGATCATAATGTAGGTAAGGTATGTCCATAAACGGTACCGGTACCAGGTATATAGTTTTGCTTCAACCGACAAACTTCATGATGAATCGTTTATTCTCCTATTATGGAAGGTAACATATATTTATACAACGGACTTTGCTTAAACCTCTTCAAATAAACCGTTAGTTAAGTTAATTCTTAGGTAGGTTTGGTATTGTTGCACGCCAATGGTTGGTAAAAGAGCCAAGTTCAGATTTATATAATTTTGCTGCATT
Source organism: Paralithodes platypus (assembly GCA_032716605.1). Taxonomy (NCBI): domain Eukaryota; kingdom Metazoa; phylum Arthropoda; class Malacostraca; order Decapoda; family Lithodidae; genus Paralithodes; species Paralithodes platypus. The sequence goes on from CM064567.1 coordinate 52,920,618, forward strand.
AAAATGGTAAAACTATGATGTATTTTGCTTATATTGCCAACGAGACTACTTAATTTAGTCTAAATTTCCCTGCATATATAGACGCAATTTATCCGACACGTAAGCATATTATATAAATGACCTATTCACAAAATTGGCATATGTTGGGGTGAAATTAATAAAATATAGATTATAAAATATGTATATTTTCAGTTGATAGATACCGGTAATGTTGGGCATAGCCTAATCAACTCTTTTCATATGTTTGGTTTTATTACCGGTACTTACTTTACATCTAGCAGCTTTGCCATTGTACCATGATCAATGCTTTACATTGTCCTTTGTTCCTTATGTTATTTATCATGGAATGTGTCTGTTGAAGCAAACGATATACCTTTTTGTTTTTTGTAACTTGTATGTGTTTAGGTGCAATCACAACGGCCAGTCTGGGGATCCGCCGTATGTACCGTATATGTACCTTAACCTACATTTTAATCTATATGAAGAGACACACGATTATTCCTGGTCTCTTCATTTATTATATAATATATACGTTTGTTATATATCAGCTGGTAGGCTACACTTCGTGATGAATCGTATTGTCTCTCATTATGGAAGGTAAAATAGATTGATATAAACATATCTTGTGTAAGAATGGAATGGTCGAAAACACATGACAAATCTGCCCTACCCTCAGCCATCCACCATAACAGACATTTCATATACATCATTAATGTGGTTAATAGATTGTTGGTGTCCTATTAATGTGGTTAATAGATTGTTGGTGTCCTATTAATGTTTTGTTTTCAGTTGGCTTTGCATAGGATACGGTAATCTAGTGTAGGCTAATGGTATACGCTTTGCCGTGAATTGCGGTTACCTCCCTAATATATCGATAAACATAAATGTGTATACAAATATATTGTGTAAAATGAGACAATAAATATCAGTACAGATAATTGTTAAGCCTAGTCCTTATACAAGAAGATATTAGACAGTTTCCAGACGGCGATGGATGATAAAGAGCTTTGCGCTTTATATACAAAATAATAACAAACATTTACTCTTATTGACCGTTGCCGTCTGATAGGTACTGTATGCATCTGTAGTTTTATGAATGAAATAAGGCCTATATATATTTGGGTAAAATTACTTAAGATATGTTCATAATAATCCAAACATCCACACATATTAAAGGAGATAGCTCAATATTCAGTCTTATCATCTATTCATCATATAGTTTTGTTACTGCTTTGAAGCTTGTTATTGTTTCCTTAATATATTTGCCTTACATCTTTGATTGTTTGAAATCAATACAGAAGCACATTGTCTTGTCCGTGTGTGCTAAAACAACACAAACTTGACCAGTCTCTTTGTGTACAAGCGCGCGGCATAGAGCCAGGTACTGGTTTGTTTATTATTGTCACGTGACCTGACGTCACGGCTGCACTATGAATAAAGGACCTGTTTTAGTATTAAGGGAGTAGTTCTAGTTTTTTGGTCTATAAATCAATAAATATATTTATTTTTTCGATAAATACAAACATCCCGGCTGAATGCTGGTTCCTCTGCAGGCTCGCCATCAAAAATCGACACCTAATTAGATCCCCCTGTCATCTCAACCAGTAGCTCTCAACCAGTGCCAAATTAACCCAGACCAATCAAACCAGTGCCAAAATATAGTACTAACCTAACCTAACCGTATTGGTTGATTTGGTACTGGTTGAGAGCTACTGGTTAAAATGGTCTACTGGTTGAGTTGACCGGTCACCAAGTAGATTGCATGAAAGGTCTTGATATTGGCAAAGAATGGGGCGAAAGATCTTAAAATTTACATACTAATGGGGAAAAGTTTTCAAAATCTCAAAAATAATGTGCTTAACTTGCGGGAGAAGGGGGTCCAGAAAAGGCAACTACCTCCCCTTACATTGTTTACCGGTACCAAATATTAGCGCTAAAGAGGTTCGTTTGGCTGTTCAAAGGTTCACAATATTTTTAGGCCAGAATTTGTCTTAGAGTGTACAGTTGGCCACATAAGTTCTGTTTCTCTCAGTGATTTTATACATGGTAATATAATGTACAGTTGGCCACATAAGTTCTGTCTCTCAGTGATCTTATACATGGTAATATAATGTACAGTTGGCCAAATAAGTTCTGTTTCTTTCAGTGATCTTATACATGGTAATATAATGTACAGTTGGCCACATAAGTTCTGTTTCTCTCAGTGATCTTATACATGGTAATATAATGTACAGTTGGCCACATAAGTTCTGTTTCTCTCAGTGATCTTATACATGGTAATATAATGTACAGTTGGCCACATAAGTTCTGTTTCTCTCAGTGATCTTATACATGGTAATATAATGTACATTTCGTCACATAAGTTCTTTCTCTCAGTGATCTTATACATGGTAATATAATGTACAGTTGGCCACATAAGTTCTGTTTCTCTCAGTGATCTTATACATGGTAATATAATGTACAGTTGGCCACATAAGTTCTGTTTCTCTCAGTGATCTTATACATGGTAATATAATGTACAGTTGGCCACATAAGTTCTGTTTCTCTCAGTGATCTTATACATGGTAATATAATGTACAGTTGGCCACATAAGTTCTGTTTCTCTCAGTGATCTTATACATGGTAATATAATGTACAGTTGGCCACATAAGTTCTGTTTCTCTCAGTGATCTTATACATGGTAATATAATGTACAGTTGGCCACATAAGTTCTGTTTCTCTCAGTGATCTTATACATGGTAATATAATGTACAGTTGGCCACATAAGTTCTGTTTCTCTGTGATCTTATACATGGAAATATAATGCATATGATTGAATAACAAGTGTCGATTCTTGTTCTTATGCAGTGGTTAACTCATCTGACTATTGAACTGATAATTAAAAGCAACCACACTCTCAATTCATTCGTACTGTTTTGGTTTCCTACATAAGATGACAACGAGGAATAGAACTTCTGTGGCCAACTGTACAGGTTGCCACATAAGTTTGTATACAATCCCTTATATTTATGTGTGGAAGGAAAGCTAGTATGATTATCGACTTACAAGAATAATTTGCTATAGAACCATTATTTGGTCATATTATTTAGGGGGGATGGACGTACTTATTTCCTCATTTATAATTATACTGTATATATTTTTATTGTTATTTTTGTTTTTAGTTTCCTCCCTAGACCCCCATCCAGCTTAAAAGAACACCCCCAAGACCCTCCTTCAAGATACATTTTGTAAATTTTTCGATATAAAAATTCCCCTCAAATAATAGGCTCGCTATCGCTTGCCAGGACAAAATCGACATCTAAATAACACGAACAGTCTTAATATTGACAACAAATGGGTCAACAATTCTTAAAATCGCCAAACTAACGAACCAAACATCATCAAACCTGAAAAGTAATGGGGCTAAACATGAAGAAGAGGGACCCGAAAAACGACCCATCTCCCCTTAATTACTGCACAATACCATACACTTTTAATTCATACCTACTTGTTATCCTTCCATATATCCTGGCCCAATAGGAAATTAAGGGGGTAGTTGTTTTTAGGGCTATATATTCATGTATTCATTTATTGTTGAGCTTCCTCGCTAGACCTCTGAGCAAGCTTTTACAAAACACCGCCTAGACCACCTTGCAAGATAAAGTATGTACATTTTTCGGTAGAAAATGTTTCTCCTACAATTTCAAGCTCGCAATCGCTCGCCAGGAAAAAAATCGATACTAATATGGCACGAAAGATGTTAACATTGACAAACAAATGGGGCGAAAGGTCTCAAAATCAACAAGTAATGGGCCAAACGTCTATCTAAAAACTAATGGGGTTAAGCATGAGAGAGAAAGGGGTCCAGAAAAGCGAGCCATCACCCGTTAACCCTCTTTCAGTACTGGCCAGGTTATTTTGTATTTATTCTGGCTGTTATTAGACAATTTTATTCACGTTGAACAAAGATTATAAAGGGAACTGAGCACTTTGGAACTGAGCGATAATTAAGGGGAGATGGGTCGTTTTTCTGGTCCCCCTTCTCCCTCACGTTTAGCCCCATTAGTTTTCAGATTTTATGACGTTCGGCCCATTAGTTTGGTGATTTTTAGACTTTTCGCCCCATTTCTTTGTCAATTTTAAGACTTTTTGTGTAATTTAGGTGTCGATTTTTTCCTGATGAGCGATAGCGAATCTTTAATTTAAGAGGAACCGGCTTTAGGCCGGGACGTTTTTCTATAAACAAATGTACACATTTATCTTGAAGGAGGGTCTTGGGTGTGTTTTTTTAAGCTTGACAGAGGGGTCTAGGGAGGAAACCAAACAAATAATACAAATATATATATATAAATGAGCAAATATATACGCCCATCTCCCCTTAATGAAACAAGGCACCTAATACTACGCTGTTTTCCAAAGGTCGTACATTTCTTATGTAATTCCTTCAGCTTTGTCGAACCAAGATAATAAAGGGAACTGAGCGATAATTTATGAAAAAGTGCACTTGATGCCATGCAGTGTTTGAAAGATTATCGTTTCTTTCTAAGTGTTTCGTTCATCTTTGGTTCGGGATTCCCTTAAGAAAGAGAGCGGCCATTTTTGTAATCCCTTGAGGAATATGACGCTTTTTGACAGTTTATTCTGGCTATCATTAGACGATATTTTACAGCTTAGCAAGGATCTGTGGGCATCAAAAGGGTAGATATTATCTAAATTAATTCTCTGGCTTCCATACACCATTCCTAATCTGAATAATATCTTCTAACAAAAGCCGGAATAAACTGTTTAAATGTGTCATGATCCTCAATACCAGAGGCCTCAAAATGGCGGAGATTGGCCGATTTCCGCTACTGCAGGGTCTTGGGGGAGGGGGGAGTTACTGAGGAGAGAGGGAGTGGGGGGAGGCAGGGGATGGTTTTATTCTGTGGTTGAGTACGGTGGGTGGTAGACGTGTGTTCTAGAAAATGTGTCTCAATTATCACAAAATTTGCACATTTATCGGTAGAAATGTGTCATGGCCGAAGGTCAATTCCTACCAAATTGCAGGTTTGCTATTGCCTGCCAGGACAAACAATTACACCTAAATGTGGTGAAAGGTCTTAAAAACAGCAAACTATTGGGGCTAAACATGAGGAAGGGGGTCCAGAAACTCTCTCCCTATACCCTTTAGGTGATCAGTGATAAAGTGACTCTTTATATAAACTTTTAGACCAATAAGTGTATAATGGACCACTTGTGAACTATACTATACAAATATCCCTACAAAAAACCTAATGGTAAAACAGTGAGCCAAGTTGGACTATACCCTATTCCAAATAGGTAGGCTATATTGGAGGAGACCGTTGGTGAATGATTAAGTGGTGGTGGTAGTTCCAATAACCTAACCTTCTTGACTCTTGTTCCAGTGGTGGCAGTGGACCGAGTGAGGCTGTGGGTGAGTGTTCACTATGTTTTGTAGTAAACTTTTTTTTCGTCGTTATCCTCTGGGAATGAGCGGAAATATGTTACTTGAAGTAGATGCGGAGTTACATGGAGGGATAGACAGACGAAGGAGGAAGTACGAGAGCGGTGTGGTGTGGATGTAGATGTGCTGGAAAGTGTGAAAAGTAACACCTTGAGATGGGTCAAAGGTGGGCAAAGCCCCTATCACTCAGGCACATACCCCATGGCTGGGGATGGCCGACTTGAAACAGAGACTGAACAGGGACAACACAATATAATAAACAAAATACAAATTCACACACATCTAACTCGCCCAGGAGAAGACCCAGAGACCAGGGATCACTAAGGTCAGCACTCCCCCGTCCCCAGATCTCCCGGAGAGGTTCCTGTGTCTCTTTTTCTTCTGATCCCACTTGGAAAGATCATATTACCACTCTTGCTAAAACAGCTTCCCAGGAGCTGGGTGTGCTCGCCTCCAGGGTTTTTTTTTTACCCCTGCGCAGCTACTTGCTCTGTACAGGGACAAAGTGCGTCCATGTATTGAGTATTGTTCACATGTGTGGGGAGGATCCTCACACACAGCACTTCAATACAAAGTCTCATAAACTCATGTCCACTCACCAATTCTCTGCAATCTCTCTTCGCCGCAATGTTGCATCTCTCTCTCTATTCTACCGCTATTACAATAATCAGTGTTCCTCAAAGCTCTCTCAGGGTATACCACCCCCTCTTTGTACAGCATGTAGCACCCGTCTTGCAACACAATCCCACCCCTACTCTGTGCAACTCTCCAATCAAAGAGTGAAACGTTATCCTCAGTCTTTCTTCTATTCAACAGCTGAGCTCTGGAACTCTCTCCCAAAATGAGTCTTTCCCTCTTCCTATGACTTAATTTGCTTCAAGCTCAGTGTGTCCAGGCAATTTGGCTCGAACGTCCCTTGATTTTGGCCCTGTCACTCTTTCAACTCTGGGAAAGGCACTCACTACAGGAAGTTCTGCCTTTTGTCTCCCTCACTCACATACACAGAGCCCGAACAGAAACAAAATTTAAAGTTCCAAATCTTAGGGTCCTGGACCACTTTCGCTCTCCCCTGCCCATTTCTCTGTCTCGTCTAGTAAGTGAATGTTACAAGGGGAGGAGGATTCCTAGCCACCCGCCCCAATAATAAACCCATAATAAACATTTGACAATACTGGTACAGAATAGCTCACTTGCCCCTTGGTTCTAAATTATACATGATCACAAATATTTTATAGTTCCGTTCTTTGATAATTATAGCATCAAAATGGGTAAATATAATTACATTTTAGGGGAGATTGTTAGTTTTTCTGGTCCTCCTTCTCCCTCATGTTTAGCCTCATCAGTTTTGAGATTATAAGACGTTCGCCCTTTTAGTAATAGCAAAAAATGTCTATCGAAAAATGAACAAATATATCTTGAAGGAGGGATTTGGGCGGGTGTTTGTATAAGCTTGATGGAGGTCTAGTAAGGAAACTTATGTAAACATTTATAGTTAAATATACCGAGCCAAATATATATATTATAAACATGGCACCAAAATGGGTACATTTATTTCAATTTAATCCGGAGCATTACAATTTGTTTCTGGTTATTTCGTTAAGGGGGAATGAGCACATCTATTCGCTCATTTATGTGTATTTTTACTATTTTTATAGTTTCCACCCTAGACCCCCATCCAACTTATTATAACACCTGCCCAAGACCCTCCTTCAAGATAAATGTTTACATTTTTCGACAAAAAAATGTCCCAGCCGAAGCCTGGTTCCTCTTAAATAACAGGCTCGCTATCGCTCGCTAGGAAAAAATCGACACCTAAATGACACGGAAAGTCTTAATATTGACAAAGAAATGGGGCGAAAGGTCCCAAAATCGCCAAACTAATGGAACGAACGTCTTAAAATGTCAAAACTAATGGGGCTAAACATGAAGGAGAAGGGGTACCAGAAAAATTACCCATATCCCCTTTAATGAAGGAATCTATAAGTACTTAACCCCTTCAGCACCATGACGCCTTTTTAGCATTGATTCTGGCTAAAATTAGATGATTTTATGCAGTTAGAGAAGGACCTATGTTACGAAGGAGTTTACTAATTATTATGTTCCTTCCAACAACCAACTATACTCCTAAAATCGATTAATGAAATTTACAAACACATGTGGCAGTCCGTGGATTCGAATCCAGGATGCTCACACCGAAAATCAACACCTTATGCATCGCACCACGTAGACAGTTAAAGAATGGTGGACACTGCCTACGATTTATTATGCAACTTCGAATCCTGCATATCAATCTAAGCATGTACACACATCCCAACTGCAACTCACGTAGGCTATGCATATGTGAATGGAAAGAGCAATTAATGGGGCCTTAACCACTAGGGAAGTCCTCTCGATAAATTACCCCTGAACCAATATCAATTATTATGTTCCTTCCAACAACCAACTATACTCCTAAAATCGATTAATGAAATTTACAAACACATGTGGCAGTCCGTGGATTCGAATCCAGGATGCTCACACCGAAATCAAACACCTTATGCTCGCACCACGTAACACTGCCTACGATTTATTATGCAACTTCATCGCACACATCGTACGTAGGCAGTTAAGAGAGCCTTAACCACTAGGGGTGGACACTGTCCGTGGATTCGAATCCAGGATGCTCCGAAAATCAACACCTTATGCACGCACCACTTCGAATGCAACTTCGAATCCTTTCGAATTCGAATTCGAATTCGAATTCGAATTTAAGGAGTTACTAATTTAGGATTAACTGGCCTTCAGCCGGGGAATTCTTCTACTGAAAAATGCACAAATCTATCTCGAAGGGGTCTTGGGTGTGCGTTTTTGTTTTTAAACTTGATAAAGATCTAGGGTAGTAAACGACCCCCCCCCCCCCTCCCTTGAAGGTTTATTAGGTAGGATAAGTATATAATAATTACTCGTCAACCTACAGTAGATTCTCTCTCTCTCTCTCCGACTCAATCATTCTTTCCTTCATCCCTTGACTTAAATTGCTTCAAACTACGTGTGTCCAGGCATTTTGTCTCCAATGTCCCTTGAATTTGGCTATGTCACTCTTTTGACTTTGTGGGAGACACTCGTTACATACATTAGATGATTGTATGCAGCTTAGGAAGAGCCTGTAGCAAGCAAAGGGGTAAAATCTATATCAAATACTCTTTTGACTCTTCCCTCCTAAACTTAATGGACCACTTGAGAGTTTGAGGCTATAAGGAAGTTGGAGCCGTAAACATGGATATATAACAGAAATACAATAATAATGTACCGGTAGGTTTGTAATGGATAGAGGGTTTGCTGAGATCGTATTTATCCATTTGAGTCGTATAGGTAGATTGCAAACTAAAGAAAATCCTCTAATGGTAACCAGAATATGATGGGAATTACGTCATGGTGGTGAAAGGGTTAATGGTAACCAGAATATGATGGGAATTACGTCATGGTGGTGAAAGGGTTAATGGTAACCAGAATATGATGGGAATTACGTCATGGTGGTGAAAGGGTTAATGGTAACCAGAATATGATGGGAATTACGTCATGGTGGTGAAAGGGTTAATGGTAACCAGAATATAGGGTTAAATTACGTCATGGTGGTGAAAGGGTTAATGGTAACCAGAATATGATGGGAATTACGTCATGGTGGTGAAAGGGTTAATGGTAACCAGAATGGTAACCAGAATATGATGGGAATTACGTCATGGTGGTGAAAGGGTTAATGGTAACCAGAATATGATGGGAATTACGTCATGGTGGTGAAAGGGTTAATGGTAACCAGAATATGATGGGAATTACGTCATGGTGGTGAAAGGGTTAATGGTAACCAGAATATGATGGGAATTACTTAATGGAGCGCACGAGGCTAATGGTAACCAGAATATGATGGGAATTACGTCATGGTGGTGAAAGGGTTAAGGGGGGTTTTGAGTGGGGAGATTGTAGGCAACAATCGATCAGGGCTAGACCCAGGTGAGGTTATAGGCATGTGATAAAGAGTCGCTGGAACTCCTGTTTCATATGCTTGGCCTCTCTTACTGATTTTCTTTGTGCTCATTTACACTGAGAGCAATCCAGCTAGCTCTCACAAACACCTTCTCATCCTATTCACTTCACTACACTAAACATGCACACCACACTTCATTCTTCCACACCAAAATAAAAAAAACATGATTAATTATAGCCCAGCCTCGGAGTCCCCAGAGAAGGGGGACCATAAATGCCCCCACACCCGACCGACCATCCCCTGACGACCCCACAAAATTACCTGGACCTCGGCCTGTTACTCTTTCTATTGATTTCTGCAACATTCGCGGACTTTCCTCTAACTTTCACTCTGTTGAACACCATCTCTCCTCCTACAAACCTGATCTTCTCTTCCTCACCGAAACTCAGGTGTCTGCAGCAACATCCAGCAGCCCCTTCTCTGTATCCTCCTACTTTCTCTATCCTAGTTTCAAAGCCAAAGGCGGATGTTGTGCATATGTGCACAACAAACTCACTTGTTCTCGTGTTCCCGATTTCGACTCCTCTGAATTCTCAACTTTATGGCTCAAACTTTCCTGTCATTCTCTTACTAAATATTTCTGTGCTGTCTATCTTTCCCCTAACTCTAAGAACTTTCTCAAATTCTTTGACCATTTAAACTCTACAGTGGAACACATTCTATCCATTTCTCCTTTCTCAGAAATCTCCATCTTAGGAGATTTCAACGTTCACCACCGCCAATGGCTCTCCTCTCACACTACTGACCCAGCTGGTGAACAAGCCTACGTCTTTTCTATCCTAAATTACCTAGAGCAGTTAGTTCAGCAACCCACCTGTATCCCGGATCGCATCGGAGATCGGCCCAACATTCTTGACTTGTTTCTAACTTCTAACCCTTCTTCTTATACTGTTGATCTTTTCTCTCCTTTGGGCTCCTCCGACCATAAACTTATCTCTGTCACCTGTCCTATCTCTCCAGTACGGCCACCCGATCCTCCTAGCCGGCGGCGCTTGTGGCACTTCGGCGCTGCCGACTGGGAGGCTCTCCGGCAGTACTTCTTTGATTTCCCATGGAATGATTTCTGCTTCCGTGGCCGGGGACCCTCGGAGAGTGCTGAACGCATTACCCGAGGTAATCCTATCGGGCATGGAAGCATACATTCCATTCTCTTTCTCTCAGACTAATGCTAAAAAATCTTGGTTTACTCACGCCTGTTCTACTGCTGTCCGCAATAAGTAGGAAGTATTCAAACGGTACCGACGCCTTAAAACTCAAGACTCTCATTCATCCTATGTTTCTGCCCGGAATCAAGCCAAATCTGTTCTTCGACTTGCCAAACACTCTTTCATCAATAATAAATGCACTGAACTATCCAACTCTAGCTCTTCCCAAGCTTTCTGGCATCTAGCCAAAAACCTCTCGAACAATTTTCTCTTCCTCGTCTTTCCCTCCCCTTTTCCACTCTGATGGCACAACCATCACTTCTTCCTCTGACAAAGCTAAACTCTTCGCTCAAACTTTTGCTAGAAACTCAACCTTGGATGATTCCGGTGCTATTTCCTCCCTCTCCACCCTCCTCTCTCTTACTTATGCCTAATATCCTAATCTCTTCTAAAGATGTATTTTCTACACTCTCTGGGCTTAATACTAATAAGGCGTACGGTCCGGACGGTGTTCCTCCTGTTGTTCTCAAAAGCTGTGCTTCCGTGCTAACTCCCTGCCTAGGCAAACTCTTTCGTCTCTGTCTATCCTCTAACGTCTTCCCTTCATGCTGGAAATTTGCTCACATTCAACCTGTCCCAAAGAAGGGTGACCGCTCTCTACCCTCCAACTATCGTCCAATTGTCTTAAAATTTACAAACTAATTGGGCGAATGTCTGAAGAAAAAAACACGCAACCATGGGACTAAACATGAGGGAGAAGGGGGTCCAGAACAACCCACCCTCCCTCTTACTATTAAAAGACCACCACCAGCCCCAGGTGTGTTTCGCGGGTTAATTAACAAACACAGTTCCCGCCATTCAACATTTCCGCTTGAGGAACTTTGTATGTGTGTGTGTGTTTTTTTTGTCTTTTAACTCTAGCGCTATGCCAGAAAACTATAGTAAATACAAATAGAGAGAACTTGGTCTTTCCTCCTACTAGTCTTTGCTATGTCAACTACCCGGTACTTCAAAGTGCGAGAGTCATAAGAGCCTTTAAATTGGCATATTTTATTGGCAATTCTGGTCTAGGCACCATTGAATTCATGTTTTAACCCCTTCTGTACCGACGGCATCTTTATAATTTCATTCTAGCCATATTAAGACGATTGTTTGCAGTTTAAGAAGTATATGTGGTAGAAAAAAGGGTAAAGTGAAATAGTTCGAAGCCTGTTAATTCCTGGAGGCCCTTTTCAAACTAAATGAAATCATGCAATAGTAGTCAGAATAAAGTTAAATAGACGTTGCGGAACAGAAGGGGTTATAGACCTCAGGAGTTCAACAATCTACTTTCCTGCATTGTTTGCCGGAACCCTTGAGGCCCCCCAAAATAATCACTGTCCCCTTAAGGCGTTTCACATTGGAATCTGAAACTAGATTAAAGGTAGTTTCTGTTAGGTGGCTGATTTCTGATACAACTTACATTTGTTTGAAGATGCCAGACCACAATTGCTCGTAAAAATTGCCTGAAAGGAAGCTAGTGTGCCGCCGCTAGCACTCGTTTCACTGGTTCACGGGAAAGTTAGCGCAGAGAGAGTAATTTATAAAGTCAATATTGTTCTCTTCCTCGGTAGTAAGAAAGTTATGGGGGACGGGTTTATTTATTTGGTCGATATATTTATATATTAAGTATTACTATTATTATTATTATTTGTTTTTGTTTTAGTTTTAGTTTTCTCCCTAGACCTCCATCAAACTTAAAAAACATCCCCAATACTCTCCTAGATACATTTGTAAATTATTTGGTAGAAATAATTATGTCCCAGGCGAAGCCTGGTTCTTCATAAATTACAGGTTCGCTATCGCTCACAAGGAAAATACTTGACACCTAATTTGCACGAAAGGTCTTAATATTGACAAATATATGGAGTGAAAAGTCTCCATTAATTTTGAGATTTTAAGACATTTGCCCCATTAGTTTGTCGATTTTAAGACCTTTTGCCCCATTTCTTTGTCGATTTTAAGACCTTTTGCCCCATTTCTTTGTCAACATTAAGACCTTTCGTGCCCATTAGGTGCCTTTTTTCTGGCGAGCGATAGCGAGCCTATAATTGTGGAGTAACTGGCCTTCGGCCGTGACAAAATAAGAAGCAACAGAGAACCCTTGCAAACATTTACAAAGTGCAGTAAAGCAGAATCAACAAATAACTGCCTTTGAAAACAGCCAACACATAAAAGCGACGTACATAAACCATCGTCTGCACAAAGAATCGAGGGCGTTTGATAGAACAATGGCCAAAAAAGACATTCTATTTCAAATTATAATACTTGATCACATACTTAGCGAATCATCAAATGACCTGGCGAGTTTTAGGCTATGAAAAAATATAAGTTTTTTTGCCTCAATATTTAGCAGAATTAGAAGCGAAAGTTCGGTTGTAGCAAGCTTTCTATCAATCAAAAACTCGTATAAAGCTAATAGTTCTGCTAAATATTAATGTTTGAAGCTCCAACTTTTTATAGACTTAATTCGCAAGTGGTCATTTTATGGGAAACTTTATTAAAACTCGAGGAATTCTTATTAATGAATTTGAATGGCCGCATCTTTCTCTTTTATATTTCCTTTCTGCAGGTGTTAACCAAAACAATAAGATAAAATAAGATCAATGACAAATAAACCATAACAAAATACAATAAATAAAAATATACTGATCAATTATGCGCTGGTTAGGTTTAATATACGAGTTACCCATATAAATACATTTTTCTTTAAAAACGTGTTCATAGAAAATTAAAGGTATATGGGTAACTCAAGAATATTAGGTATATATTTTTTCAATACTTTCGTTTTATCATTTATTTGAAACAGTTGCAATATTGAATAACCTATTTTTGTAATAACACAGAATATATAATGTTAAATAAAGATCAATAGCGACTCGATATGAAGCAACATAATAACAAGTCTATGTTGATATTTTAGAGTACTTTGGAGCGCTCTAGAAAGAGGGTGTATTAGTATTGTTCTGCGAGGTCGTTGATCAACTTGTGTTTCGAATTTCGTCTGTGATTTGTTAGACGTGTGCGATAAATTTGTATACACATTATCGTAAGTATATTATTTAATCGTAATTGTGAAATATTAAGTAGCTACTGTTTATTAATTATCCATAAACGTACTTGTAAATAATTTAAATATGATCTCGAATGACCAAAAACCACATTCGTCTGAGAGTATGAAGGTTATAGTAATTAATGCCATTGAGTATTACCCCCCACTATCAGCAAAGTTAGTTAAATTTCCTGAATCACTAAAAATTAAACTTGAAAACAAATGTAAAAAGTGGTATTGTCGAAAAGAATTCAAAACACAAAGCAAAATTGTGCTTAATAACTGCAATTGGCAGCTTCTATCTAAGCTGGGGGCTAGTTACAAATTTGATTCAGGGGTAATAGTGAAATTCGAAAATGGATTAGAAAAAATACAATTGAAGTGGAAATTGGGTCGGAAAACTCTCCAAAAACATACGGTAGATATAAAACAAATCATCGTGGATCCTGTTGAACTTTTTTTCATTAAATATACCGTCCATCACAATGATTTGTCGGAGCCCGCCCCACTGTGTGATGAAGTGGTGGTGGAACCCACCCCACTGTGTGATGAAGTGGTGGAGGAACCCACCCCACTGTGTGATGAAGTGGTGGTGGAACCCACCCCACTGTGTGAAGTGGTGGTGGAGCCCACCCCACTGTGTGATGAAGTGGTGATGGAGCCCACCCCACTGTGTGATGAAGTGGGGGAGGAGCCCACCCCACTGTGTGATGAATTGGTGGTGGAGCCCACCCCACTGTGTGATGAAGTGGTGGAGCCCGCCGCATTGTGTGATGAAGTGGTGGTGGAGCCCACCCCGCTGTGTGATGAATTGGTGGAGGAGCCCACCCCACTGTGTGATGAAGTGGTGGAGGGGCCCGCCCCACTGTGTGATGAAGTGGTGGTGGAGCCCACCCCAGTGTGTGATGAAGTGGTGGAGCCCACCCCACTGTGTGATGAAGTGGTGGAGGAGCCCATCCCACTGTGTGATGAAGTGGTGGAGGAGCCCACCCCACTGTATGATGAAGTGGTGGTGGAGCCCACCCCACTGTGTGATGAAGTGGTGGAGGGGCCCACCCCACTGTGTGATGAAGTGGTGGAGGGGCCCACCCCACTGTGTGATGAAGTGGTGGAGGGGCCCACCCGACTGTGTGATGAAGTGGTGGAGGAGCCCACCCCACCGTGTGATGAAGTGGTGGAGGGGCCCACCCCACTGTGTGATGAAGTGGTGGTGGAGCCCGCCCACCGTGTGATGAAGTGGTGGAGGAGCCCACCCCACTGTGTGATGAAGTGGTGGTGGAGCCCACCCCACTGTGTGATGAAGTGGTGGTGGAGCCCACCCCACTGTGTGATGAAGTGGTGGAAGGGCCCGCCTCACTTTCGAGTAAGCAATATAAACAGGGCAAAAGGAAAGCAAAAAATCAAGTTGCGAGGGAAATGATTAGTAAAGATATGGTCAACCATTATTTAAGTTTTTTCCCGGATACGACGCCCTATCCAAAGTATATGACAACGAATCAAATGGTCCGTTTTAATAGGAAAAAACGGGATAGAGTTCTTGCAAATGCTGCAGCTTGGTGGAGCAAGAACCAAGTGGTGGAGGAGCCCACCCCACTGTGTGATGAAGTGGTGGTGGAGCCCACCCTACTGTGTGATGAAGTGGTGGTGGAACCCACCCCACTGTGTGATGAAGTGGTGGTGGAGCCCGCCCTACTGTGTGATGAAGTGGTGGTGGAGTCCACCCCACTGTGTGATGAAGTGGTGGTGGAGCCCGCCCCACCGTGTGATGAAGTGGTGGTGGAGCCCGCCCCACCGTGTGCTGAAGTGGTGGAGGAGCCCACCCCACTGTGTGATGAAGTGGTTGTGGTGCCCGCCCCACTGTGTGATGAAGTGGTGGTGGAGCCCACCCCACTGTGTGATGAAGTGGTGGAAGGGCCCGCCTCACTTTCGAGTAAGCAATATAAACAGGGCAAAAGGAAAGCAAAAAATCAAGTTGCGAGGGAAATGATTAGTAAAGATATGGTCAACCATTATTTAAATTTGTACCCGGATACGACGCCCTATCCAAAGAATATGACAACGACTCAACAGGTCCGTTTTAATAGGAAAAGACGGGATAGAGTTCTTGCAAATGCTGCAGCTTGGTGGAGCGAGAATCAAGGGGCTTTGCAATAGGGGCCGTGCCATGCATAGATGTTATTTGCTTGAATGTATTTGTTTTAATAGAGAAAATATGCGTAAATCATGTCTGGGAAAAAAAGTTTGTAAGAGTGATATACTGAACAGTTTCACTTTTTCAAGCATTTTTCGAAAGCTTGAGTAATGTCCAAACTGGATGCATTATATTAACACATTTTTTCTTTTAATGTATGGTCTTGCCCTTTCACTGGCACAGTATTTGAAGGGTTATTTTTACACATGTTTAAATACCGTACTTGTATCACACATCATCTTAAGTCAGGAAGAGACGTCAACCTTGGTAGATACATACGATAATTTTTATCAAGTCAGTATTCAATGCACAAAATAAATACATCCCCAAAAGAAAATTTAGATCAACACAGAACCAACCCAAATGGATGAATAATAGACTATTAGATCTTCTAGGACAAAAGAGAGGAATATATAGAAAAATTAGAAAAGGCGAAATTCACCTACTTGCTTACTATCAGAATCTATCAAGACAGGTAAAAAAGGATATTAGGAAAGAAAAAAGAAATTATGAAATTAAGGTTGCCAATGACTCAAAAAATAATCCTAAAGCTTTTTACCAACTATATAAATCCAAGGTTAGAGATGTAATTGGTCCCCTTAAAACTTCGATAGGAGAAATTACAGAAAATGATTTAAAAATGTGCAGTACATTAAATAGTCAATTTCTTTCCGTTTTCACTAATGAAAATTTGGCACAGTTTCCAGAAGTCCGTAAGGTATATAGCGATAGTATAGAAAATAGGTTAAGTACGGTTACTATAAGTAGAAATGATGTGCTTAAGGAAATTGACAGACTGAAACCTCATAAATCGCCTGGTCCTGATGAGGTATATGCTAGAGTATTAAAAGAATGTAGGGATGAGTTAAGTTACCCATTAACATTGTTATTTAACAAGTCATTGGAGACAGGTATAGTTCCAGAAGCTTGGAAGCTTGCAAACGTAGTTCCGATCTTCAAAAAAGGTGACAAATCAATAGCATCCAATTACCGTCCCATTAGTCTTACATCAATCATAGGAAAGCTACTAGAGTCAATTATTGCTAGTAAAATTAGAACCCACTTAGATACATTTAATTTAATAAATTCTTCTCAGCATGGATTAACTCAGGGACGTTCTTGCCTTACTAATTTGCTTAGTTTTTTCTCAGAGGTATATGAAGCAGTAGATAATGACAAGTCATATGATATAATATATTTAGATTTCAGTAAAGCTTTCGACAGAGTCCCCCATGAGAGATTGATGAGAAAGGTTGAGGCGCATGGAATTGGTGGGGCGTTGTTGGGATGGATTAGGTCATGGCTAATTGGTAGGAAGCAGAGAGTCAGCATAAATGGTACGAAGTCAGAATGGGGAGCAGTCAAAAGTGGTGTCCCCCAGGGATCTGTATTAGGTCCTCTGTTGTTTGTTATATACATAAATGACCTTGATTTAGATATAACTAGTAGGATAAGTAAATTTGCAGACGATACCAAAATGGGGAGAACAATTGATTCAGATAGAGATATAGAGTGCCTCCAAAGGGATCTAGATACCTTACACGAATGGTCAGTAAATTGGCAGATGAAGTTTAACATTGACAAATGCAAGGTATTAAAGATAGGGAAGATGCATACAAATGTTAAATATAAACTAGCTAATATGGAATTAGAAAACTCGAATTGTGAGAAAGATCTAGGTGTGTTTGTTAGCAATGATTTGAAGCCTAGACAACAGTGTATAAGCGTTCGAAACAAGGCAAACAGGATTCTCGGGTTCATCTCTAGGAGTGTGAGTAACAGAACTGCTGTTGTTATCTTAAAACTATACTTGTCATTAGTGAGACCCCATATGGATTATGCTGTTCAATTTTGGTGTCCTTATTACAGAATGGACATAGATTCATTGGAGAGAGTACAACGTAGAATGACAAAAATGATCCATAATATTAGAAATCTTCCGTATAAAGAAAGGTTGAAGAAATTAGGCTTACATTCGTTAGAGAGACGCAGAGTTAGAGGGGATATAATAGAGGTGTTCAAGTGGGTTAGTGGTATTAACAAAGGGGACATGACAAATGTACTAAAGCTCAGTGATAGCGAAAGAACTCGTACCAATGGTTTCAAATTAGATAAATTTCGTTTCAGAAAAGATATAGGCAAATATTGGTTTGGTAACAGAGTTGTAGATGGGTGGAATGGACTACCAAGTGCTATAGTGGGATTAAAAACGATAGGCAGCTTTAAGATAAAATTGGATAAGCATATGGACGAGAAGGGTTGGGTGTGAAGGGGGATCAGCAGGGTTGGGCCAATCAGCGCTCTGCAGACCCCCGTAATCCTGCGTTAATCTCTAACCGTTTTGGTAAGATGATCCTCAGGGTATTAGAGTGTTGAGCCTATAATTGGGCTTTGTAATTGGGGTTGTGTGGGACAGGGATCTGCCTTGCTTAGGCCAATCGGCTTTCTGCAGACTCCCATTTTCTTATGTTCTTATGTTCTTATATTATAAAACGAACGTTTGCCCCATTAATTTAGCGATTTTAAGAACTTTCACCCCATATTAAGACCTTTCGTGCAATTCAGGTGTCGATTTTATCCTGGCGAGCGATAGCGAGCCTGTAATTTAAGAGGAATCGGCCTTCGGCCGGGACATTTTTCTACCGAAAAATGTACAAATATATCTTGAAAGGGGCTCAAGGGGGTGTAATTTTAAGCTTGATGGAGGTCTAGGGAACAAACTAAATACCTCCCCTTAAGGGTATTAAATATCCCATTCCATTTGATCACTGTCTAAAGCATGTTAAGGGGAGGTTTTTAGTTCGTTCCCTAGAATTCCATCAATCTTAAAATTACAGCCCCTAGACCCCCTTTCAAGATAAATTTGTACATTTTTCGGTAGAAAAATGTCCCGGCTGAAAGCCGGTTCCTCTTAAATTACAGGCTCGCTATCGCTCGCCAGGATAAAATCGACACCTTAATTGCACGAAAGGTCTTTATATGGGGTGAAAGTTCTTAAAATCGCTAAACTAATGGGGAAACGTTTTATAATATCAAAAGCAATGGGGCTAAACATGAGGGAGAAAGGGGTCAAGCAAAAAATCCTGCAAGTGGAGATCTCCCCTTAAAGCATGATTGATACTGCACAGTTGCCTTGGTTTGCCATAGATTTTGATCTAAAACAGTAAACAAAGCCACGTAAGATATATTAAAATTGACCGCGGGAATTGAATCTGCTTTGATATTGCAGAGGGTTTAGTACCAAACCTACATACTCCGATAGTCATGAAATTCAGTGATAGGAGAGGCTGGGAATGCGAAATCCCCCGGATGAATAACAGGGGTGCTATGGGCTCTCTGCGAGAGGGCTGGTTATCACACAGAGGCCCACGTCTCTTCAACAAACTCCCACGGCGAGTAAGAGACATGAGGGACATCTCGTTAGACAACTTCAAGAGAGCCCTAGATGTCGAACTGCAAAAAGTGCCAGACGAGCCCATCCTCGCAAGGGAGCGAGCTGTCGCTTCAAACAGTCTACTGCACCAAATCACCACCCATAACGAGGGGCGTCGCGCTCCTTGGTGCCGCTAGAAGAGCGGCGAACACATCTAAAGGTATCTAAAGGTAAGGTATCCTGATATATTTTGTACATGATGAAGCACCGGTAATGTGAAGGCAAGATTTGATATTTATATCACATGACTGTAAACATTTTCTATCCTTATAAGAACATAAGAAAATGGGAGTCTGCAGAAAGCCGATTGGCCCAAGCAAGGCAGATCCCTGTCCCACACAACCCCAATTACAAAGCCCAATTATAGGCTCAACACTCTAATACCCTGATGATCATCTTACCAAAACGGTTAGAGATTAACGCAGGATTACGGGGGCCTGCAGAGCGCTGATTGGCCCAACACGGCTGATCCCCCTTCACACCCAACCCTTCTCGTCCATATGCTTATCCAATTTTATGTATCTATCAATACAATTAATCGTATTTTGGTCTCGTTAATCATAAATATATACATATTAGCAGCTCAAGCCATATGGCAACTTTAAGGGGAGGTTTCTAGTGTGTTGCTTAGACCTCCATCAAGCTTAAAATTACACCCCCTTGAGTCCCTTTCAAGATATATTTGTACATTTTTCGGTTGAAAAATGTCCCGGCCGAAGGCCGTTTCCTCTTAAATTACAGGCTCGCTATCGCTCGCCAGGATAAAATTGACAACTGAATGGCACGAAAGGTCTTAATATGGGGTGAAAGTTCTTAAAATCGCTAAACTAATGGGGCAAACATTTTATAATATCAAAAGCAATGGGGCTAAACATGAGGGAGAAAGGGGTCAAGAAAAAAATCCCTCACGTGAGATCTCCCCTTAATGGTACCGACCTTAACCCCTTCTGTACCGATGGCGTTCTTTACCTTTATTCTGGCTAGTACCGTAGTAGACGCATATATTCAGTTTATAAAGGCCCGCCATCAATTAATAGGCTTTGAACTATCATTTAGCCATTTTTACTACTACATATACTTCTTAAGGGGAGGTATTTAGTTTGTTCACTAGACCTCCATCAACCTTAAAATTACACCCCCTTGAGTCCCTTTCAAAATAAATTTGTACATTTTTCGGTAGAAAAATGTCCCGGCCGAAGGCCGGTTCCTCTTAAATTACAGGCTCGCTATCGCTCGCCAGGATAAAATCGACACCTAAATGGCACGAAAGGTCTTAATATGGGGTGAAAGTTCTTAAAATCGCTAAACTAATGGAGCAAACATTTTATAATATCAAAAGCAATGGGGCTAAACATGAGGGACAAAGGGGTCAAGAAAAAAATCCCTCAAGTGGAGATCTCCCCTTAACCTTCACTAAATCGTCTAAATAGAGCTATAATATTATACAAAGGATACGCCGGTAGAGAAGGGGTGAACGGTAAAAAGGTCTGTTTGTAAATACCGTACGGCCAACATATCAAAATATTCCCTCTTGATTTTAAATTTCAAAGTACACCATTCGATAGCTTGCCATTATTTGTACATTTCACTATTAAGCTTATGCTGCTCATACAATTACTCATACCTCTTTAAATATATCCATCTTTGTAATGTAACTGCTTTGACAGCATGGAGTACTTATCAAAGATACTGAGAATCAAAATGGTGGCTAGTGACCTGACTCCTGAAACTCTTTAACCGATTGTGTTATTCTATGGGTACCCCAATGCCTTTATATACGTCACGACAGGTCTCAAATGTCTCTCCTCACCACCATCTAAAACACTAATTTATATATATTTACATTTATAACAAACTTGGACTACAATTTTTGCACATAGGAGGTATATTGTAACTGTCTTGATAGCGTAATGCATAAATGCGCGGAATGTCGGTTTGAACATAAGAACGTAAGACAATGGGAGTCTGCAGAAAGCCGATCGGCCCAAACAAGGCAGATCCCTCTCACCCCCACCCCCAATTATAAGGCCTAAATTTAAGTGTTATGGGCTTATAAAGTCCAGCTCACTAACACAATTAGGGCTGACCACACCGAAACGGTCAGAGGTCAGAAAACGGGGGTCTACAGAGCGCCGATTGGCCCACACCTGACAGATCCCCCTCACACCCAACCCATCTCGTCCATCTGCCCATCTGTCCACGAGGGGCGTCGCGCTCCTTGGTGCCGCTAGAAGACTGGCGAACACATCATAAGGTATCTAATTTTATCTTTAAGCTCCCTATCGTTCTTGATCCCACTATAGCACTTGGTAGCCTAGTCCACCTATCGACAACTCTGTTATCAAACCAATATTTGCCTATATCCTTCAGAAAGGATGTAGGCAAACATTGGTTTGGTAACAGAGTTGTAGATAGGTGGAATAGGCTACCAAGTGCTATAGTGGGATCATGAACGATAGGGAGCTTTAAGATAAAATTAGATTGGTTCGAGTCCTTGGAGTGCCACATGTAGTTGTTGATTTCATTAATTGAGTTTAGAAGTTGGTTGGTCACAAAATATGAATGAGGATAGCTTACCCCTTACATGAACGTCACCTTACCAGACAAAGACGGGAAAGTTGCCCCATAATTTACATGTAGGCGTATCTTATTTACTGTGTTGGTGGTGTAATGGTTTAGATGCTTGTGTTCTGGGTGTGGTGTCCCGAGTTCGAATCCCGGGAGGACCATATGCTTTCATTAGTTTATTCAAGTGCATTGGGGTTTGTAATTGATGATTAATGTTAAAAACAGGGTTAAAAGCGAGTCCACCTCGCTTTTTTTGTTTTTCTCTCCCTCTCCCTTTGGCCTCATTCAGCCGATGCATATGTGTTAAATGTTAGGTTGCTAAATATTTGTATTTTCTCTCTCTCTCTCTCTCTCTCTCTTCTCTCTCTTCTCTCTCTTCTCTCTCTTTCTCTCTCTCCTCTCTCTCTCCTCTCTCTCTCTCTCCTCTTCTCCTCTCTTCTCTCTCTCTCTCTCTCTCTCTCTCTCTCTCTCTCTCTCTCTCTCTCTCTCTCTCTCTCTCTCTCTCTCTCTCTCTCTCTCTCTCTCTTCTCTCTCTCTCTCTCTCTGTCTCTCTCTCTCTCTCCCTGCACTCTCTCTCTCTCTCTTCTCTCTCTCTCGGTTGTGTTAATAGAACCGTATAATTTCATTAAGTTGCATAAAGGCCTCGATAACAACCTGGCAGTTTAATAATATTCGGCAGTCGCCTTGTTAACAGTCGTCAACATCATATTACCGTATCTACGTTATGTTATATGCTCGGTAACATTATTGCCAACAGTTACATTTAGTATTAACATAGGAAAGAGTTTAATATGCTAAATCACGGAATGAAAGTAAGATGGTTGAAAATTATGGAGTAATATAGGATTGTGGCGGTTTTTGGCAACGTGTCCACTGGCTAGTCCAGATGTCTTGCTTCCGAGGCGCGTGTCCGCAGCCTATTTTTTCGCACATATTTGTTCACGATCACGATATTTCTTAATTATTTGGGTAATATCCTAACTGTTTGACATTTGCAATTGCATGACAAACCTATGTCTGAGTATATATTTAAGTATTCTGGGACGTGTATCTTCCTATTAGTGGGATAAGTTTTAATTAGCGCATTATCATCCGCCAAAATCGGGGTATTTAATACACGTCAAAATCCTTCCGACCTCAGTCTGTTGTAAGACGTGAGTGTGAGTGCGCGCGTCAATTTGGGCTCCCGTCAAGTGCTTCCCCGTGACATTACTTATTCCTGCATTACTACAAGTAATCGACGTTACTTATTGATGGTGGGATCGCGTTACCATGCCTGTGACATAACGCTAGGTGAGTGTTATTGAGATGTTATGATTGGGAAGCCCAATAACAATATATTGTTATACTATTCTGCTCCGAGTTCTGCAAATGACCACTTGTGAGTTTCGTTCTATAAGGAAGTTAGGTTATATAAATACCTACCGTACATATAGCTTGTACAACTACCCACACATAGCCTGTACACATACCCTGTACAACTACCCACACATAGCCTGTACACATACCCACACACATAGCCTGTACAAATACCCACACACATAGCCTGTACACATACCCACACATAGCCTGTACACATACCCACACACATAGCCTGTACACATACCCACACACATAGCCTGTACACATACCCTGTACAACTACCCACACATAGCCTGTACACATACCCACACACATAGCCTGTACACATACCCACACACATAGCCTGTACACATACCCACACACATAGCCTGTACACATACCCACACACATAGCCTGTACACATACCACACACATAGCCTGTACACATACCCACACACATAGCCTGTACACATACCCACACACATAGCCTGTACACATACCCACACACATAGCCTGTACACATACCCACACACATAGCCTGTACACATACCCTGTACAACTACCCACACATAGCCTGTACACATACCCACACACATAGCCTGTACACATACCACACATAGCCTGTACACATACCCACACACATAGCCTGTACACATACCACACACATAGCCTGTACACATACCACACACATAGCCTGTACACATACCCACACACATAGCCTGTACACATACCCACACACATAGCCTATACACATACCCACACACATAGCCTGGGGGGGGGGGGGTACCATCAGTCTAACATGGTGGCACCTGTCTGTTCTACACCTTGGCACACTGTTTGTCTTGACTTTCCCAACACTCACACACACTCACTCTACATCGCACACTATACCTTCCGTAATACCAGAGCAGAGTCCACAATATACTGTATTAAGGGGAGGTATTTAGTTTCTGATGTTGAGGTATGGTGGTGAGATAGTGATAGAATGGTATGGAAAATCTGCAAACTAGCATGGGAGAAGGGGAGTGCACATAGTCCCCCTATATAAGGGGAAAGAGGAGTGTGTGGTAACCACCGAGGAATATGTCTTCTAAGCGTAGTAGGGAAGGTATACAGTAGGGTAGTGATTGAGAGAGTGAGAGTGAGAACGGATAAATGGATAGGCGACGAGCAGGGAGGTTTTAGGAAGGGAAGAGGATGTGTAGATCAGATTTTTACCCTGAATTGTGTTGTGGAGAAGTATCTGGAGAAGAAACAAAAGGTGTATGTTGCCTTTATGGACTTGGAGAAGGCCTATGACAGAGTGGATAGAGAAGGTTTGTGGAAAGTACTTAGAATATACGGAGTAGAGGGCAAGTTGCTGAAAGCAGTGAAGAGCATGTATGAGGGTGCAAAGGCGGCAGTACGTGTGGAGAGTGAGCAGAGCGAGTTCTTTGACCTGAATGCTGGTTTGAAACAGGGGTGTGTGATGTCCCCGTGGTTGTTACTGTA
>CM064567.1:52950341-52955962 GCA_032716605.1 Paralithodes platypus
CCAATTGGCTAAAATACAGACTACACACACATCCACAGCCATTCCAACAGTACATAAAACACTTAACATGCATTTCACGCAATACATTCCCAGTTAAGGAGGCGCGATAATAATGAGCTTAGCTCGCATTGCGTGGATTCCCCTTGACGAACAAGTAACTGAGTGAGTAACACACACACACACACACACACACACACACACACACACACACACACACACACACACACACACACACACACACACACCTGTAGGTAGTAGTTGCAGGCAGACAGACACACAGACAGACAGACACACAGACAGACACACACACACACACAGACAGACAGACACACACACACACACAGACAGACACAGACAGACAGACACAGACACAGACACAGACACACACACACACACACACACAGACACACAAATACAGACACACACACACACAGACACATACACACACACACAGACACACACACACACACACACACACACACACACACACACAGGATATATTGACTCTCCTATTGTCTTCTTGCACGTCTCACAGTTACACATAAAACTGAAACTCATTCAAGCACTATTTAAGGCGGGATGGTTCACTTTTTGGGCGATTTTTGCATGTATTCATTATTTTTTCTAGTTTCCTCCCTAGACCTCCATCAAATTAAAACAAAACATCCATTAGATCCCCTTTCTAGATTAATTTGTACATTTTTCGGTAGAAAAATGTTCCGGCCGAAGGCCGGTTCTTCCAACATTACAGGCTCACTATCGTTCGCCAGGGAAAATATCGACACCTAAATAGCACGAAAGGTCTAAATATTGACGAAGAAATGGGGCGAAAGGTCTTAAAATCGACTAACTAATGGGGCAAACATCTTAACATCTGAAAACTAATGGGGCTAAACATGAGGGAGAAAGCCAGTGGTCCAGAAAACCTGTCCGTCCCGGGACCCCTTAAGCTTTATTCTATCATTATTTGCCTTTAGCTTCTTTGACATAGCGATTTTCTCAACCTCGCCTTTTTTTTCTTCATCAGTATTATCCGTCTGCCAGGCCCTTAAGGGGAGGTTTCCACTTGAGGGATTTCTTTCGAACTTCCTTCTCCCTCATGTTTAGCCCCATTGCTTTTGAGATTGTAAGACGTTTGCCCCATTAGTTTGGCAATTTTAATAACTTTCGCCCCATTTCTGTCAATTTTAAGACCTTTCGTACCATTTAGGTGTCGATTTTATCATGGCGAGCGATAGCGAGCCTGTAATTTAAGAGGAACCGGCTTTCAGCCGGCACATTTTTCTACCGAAAAATGTACAAATTTATCTTGAAAGGGGCTCAAAGGGGTGTATTTTTAAGCTTGATGGAGGTCTAAGCAACACACTAGAAACCTCCCCTTAAGGGGAGGTGTTTAGTTTCCTCCCTAGACTTCCATCAAGCTTAAAATTACACTCCCTAGACCCCCTTTCAAGATAAATTTGTACATTTTTCGGTAGAAAAATGTCTAGGCCGAAGGCCGGTTCCTCTTAAATTACAGGCTCGCTATCGCTCGCCAGGATAAAATCGACACCTGAATTGCACGAAAGGTCTTAATATGGGGTGAAAGTCTTAAAATCGCTAAACTAATGGGGCAAACGTTTTATAATATCAAAAGCAATGGGGC
Source organism: Paralithodes platypus (assembly GCA_032716605.1). Classification (NCBI taxonomy): domain Eukaryota; kingdom Metazoa; phylum Arthropoda; class Malacostraca; order Decapoda; family Lithodidae; genus Paralithodes; species Paralithodes platypus. Next base: position 52,951,987 of record CM064567.1, read on the forward strand.
TAAACATGAGGGAGAAAGGGGTCAAGAAAAAAATCCCTCCAGTGGAGATCTGCCCTTAATCTCTCAAAGGATGGTTCCGAGTATATCTGCACTTAATGCTCACCACCACCTACTGATCGAGACAGGGAAAGGGGCGTGGGAACGCCAAAGTGGTCCCGGACCCTGAGAATAAGAACCTTTGAATGTTGTTTCTGTTCGGGCTCTGTCTCGAGTTGGCCGCAATGGGGTATGTGCCTGAAAATACACATACATAATTATGTTCACCAGACAATATATAGGACTGACGATGGTTTGGGAAGCCGACACATTACCGAGGAAACATTGTATATACTGAATGTGTCAGAGGTCTAAACTGCGACAAATACATCCCAATACCAGCTCCTAATTACTACACCATAACACTGGAGGGTCACTCTGTAGAGCTCATACCTCCGGCTATGATGACTTTGTCACAAAATAAACTTATATGCATAATAATGACACCAATGTGACATAAGCTAAGAAGCTGATTAATTATGTACGGGTCGCCTCCTAAATTGAATACCTTCTTCCTTGGCGGATATCATATCTGTCCACCAAACTTCGTGAATATCGGTTGATGATTTTATGAGATATCTTGTTTACAGACAGACAAACAAACGGAGACGAAAACTTAACCTGGTAACAAAACCTAAACGTAAGGAATACTTAAGGGGAGATGAGTCGTTTTTCTGGTCCCATTTCTCCCTAGTGTTAAGCCCCATTTGTTTTGAGATTATAAGACGTTCGGTCCATTAGTTTGGCGATTTTTACACCTTTCGCTCCATTTCGTTGTCAGTTTGGAGACCTTTCGTGCCATTTAGGTGTCGATTTTTCCCTGGCGAGCGATAGCGAGCCTGAAATTTTAAGGGTAACGGCCTTCGGCCGGGATATTATTCTACCGAAAAAATTACAAATTTATCTTGAAAGGGGGTCAAGGGGTGAAATTTTAAGATTGCTGGAGGAGTAGGAAACAAACTAGAAACCTCCCCTTAAGTCCGGACTGCTTAGTAGGACTGCAAGGTCTGTGCAGTCTGTATATATATATGTAACTCTATGTAACTCTACTCTGATTTATTCCTCAATATTTCGCTTAAATCGTACGACCTGTGTAGTCAGTGTATCTATGATAATATCTCTCTCTCTCTCTCTCTCTCTCTCTCTCTCTCGCTCTCTCTCTCTCTCTCTCTCTCTCTCTCTCTCTCTCTCTCTCTCTCTCTCATAAATATATAATTAATTTTATTATATTTTTTATTTATTTATTTATTTAATTATTTTTTTAATCGTCCAAGTACTCCCTCTCGGGCATAGGCAGAGAGCCTGTATATCCATCCGCTCAACACAGTGAAATTCCTGAGGTCTTGTTCCAGTCTAGGGAGTGACACATGTGAAGCACTTAGGGCTCCACTCATGGCTCGAAGCAGCCCCATCTCTGAAGCTGATTCGCCTCCGTGTTTTACTGTCTCATCCCCTAGACTCAGACCCTCACTCTTAGAACACGCCTATTGAGCCATTAAGTCACTAAGCATTGCCCCCTGTAGCATATATTTATGGGAATATTCATACAGTGCTATTTAAGGGGAGATTTCCACTTGAGAGATTTTTTTTCTTGACTCCTTTCTCCCTCATGTTTAGCCCCATTGCTTTTCTAATTGTAAGACGTTCGCCCTATTGTGTTGACGATTTTAAGAACCTTCGACCCATTTCTGTCAATTTTAAGACCTTTCGTTCCATTTAGGTGTCGATTTTATCCTGGCGAGCGATAGCGAGCCTGTAATTTAAGAGGAACCGGCTTTCAGCCGGGAAATTTTTCTACCGAAAAATGTACAAATTTATCTTGAAAGGGGCTCAAGGGGGTGTAATCTTAAGCTTGAAGGATATCTAGGGACCAAACTAAAAACCTCCCCTTAATCAGGGAACAATGAGGGTATTTTTCTTGGCTTTTCATTTTGCTTTGTGGTAATGGACTGATACTTCTGCAGACAGCCATTTTCTGCAGACAGCCATTTTCTGCAGACAGCCATTTTCTGCAGACAGCCATTTTCTGCAGACAGCCATTTTGTTATGTCCTAGGTGTGGATACTATTGGAGGAACATAATTCAATATTCTTGCCATTTATACTAAACCATATTATTATGATTCATATTCCTACAAACTTGTTACTTAAGATTACACTTACATTTAGACTGTCCAGTACCCGTACTTAGGGAAATAAAGTATGGACACTTGGTACAGCACACATTTAATTCCAATAATATCTTCCCATTGATATATCGAGATTCGAACCCGGGAACATTGGATTACCAGTCCAGTGGCAAAACCACTTTACCACACCTCCCCTATAATATACTGTATATATATATATATATATATATATATATATATATATATATATATATATATATATATATATATATATATATATATATGAACATACCAATAGTAGTGATTAAGGGGAGATTTCCACCTGGAGGATTTTTTTCTGGACCCCTTTCTCCCTCATGTTTAGCCCCATTGTTTTGAGATTTTAAGACGTTCGCCCCATTAGTTTGCCGAATTTAAGAACCCTCGCCCAATTTATGTCCATTAAGACCATTCGTGCCATTTAGGTGTCGATTTTTTCCTGGCGAGCGATAGCGAGCCTGTAATTTAAGGAGAACCGGCCTTCGGCCGGGACATTTTTCTACCGAAAAATGTACAAATTTATCTTGAAAGGGAGTCTAGGGGGAGTGATTTTAAGCTTGATGGAAGTCTAGGGAATCAACTAAAAACCTCCCCTTAAACCAACAACAACCAATGTAATAATATTAATAATCATCACCAATACCAGATCTGCTTACCGATCAAAGTGTACCAAGTGGGTCAGGTTTGATTATTAAGGTACAAGTGGTGGTACGAAGAGAGGGATCAATGAAAGGTGAGAGAGAGAGAGAGAGAGAGAGAGAGAGAGAGAGAGAGAGAGAGAGAGAGAGAGAGAGAGAGAGAGAGAGAGAGAGAGAGAGAGAGAGAGAGAGAGAGATGTATTAGAAGCTCTCTCTCACAAGCACCGCCCCCTGCGTTATGCTAGCTACATTTTCTCTGTATTTTATCTTCGACATTATTTGTAATTATATATACTGTATATTATTATTAAGAAATAATGTTTTCTATTATTTAGAACATTTTTAAATTGAGACGTAAAATGTGAGTTGTGCAGATTGGCAGAAACATGATGTGTTTGAATTTTGTGTATATATATACTATTGACATTGCTCACACACACACACACACACACACACACACACACACACACACACACACACACACACACACACACACACACACACACACACATAGACACACACACACAGACAGACAGACACACACACAGACACACACACACACACACACACACACAGACACACACACACACACACACACACTAAGCCTTCGTTTCCGATGTCGCCAATTGGCTAAAAATACAGACTACACACACATCCACAGCCATTCCAACGATACATATAACACCTACACATATAGGAGGCGGGAAATAACGAGCATGCTCACTCCCGCAATACAACTAGAGTAAGTACACACACAGACAGACACACACACACACAGACAGACACACACACAGACAGACACACACACAGACAGACACACACAGACACACACACACACACACACACACACACACACACACACACACACACAGGATATATTGACTCTCCTATTGTCTTCTTGCACGTCTCACAGTTACACATAAAACTGAAACTCACTCAAGCACTATTTAAGGCGGGATGGTTCACTTTTGGGCTATTTTTGGTGTATTCATTATTTGTCTAGTTCCCTCCCTAGACCTCCATCAAATTAAAACAAAACATCCATTAGATCCCCTTCCTAGATTAATTTGTACATTTTTCGGTAGAAAAATGCTCTGGCCTTCTTTCAACATTACAGGCTCACTATCGTTCGCCA
>CM064567.1:52956062-53030911 GCA_032716605.1 Paralithodes platypus
TGTTCAGGGCCTTGGCGGTCTGGTAGGTAGAAGCAGTAGGGATCTGTGATATGATTGGGGCGGAGGGGGTTACGGGTTTGTGGGTTTTTATAGTACCGATAAGCATAACCTGGGGTGAATTCGCCGATGAGTTTCTTAAGGTGTACGCATCGGCATTTAGGCGTTGATAGCAGTGATGGTGGTATGTTGGCTTTCCTTTTTATTTCGCCAGTAGGATTGCGAGTGGATCCTTTTGAATTTGTTTTTTATCACTAAGAATGTCGTCCATTTTCCGTAGGTATCTTCTTTTCCGTGTATCACAAGGCAGGATGCCTTATCAGCTCGGCGGATGATGATGGTTGGGGTTTTCTTTAAAGTTGTTTAGCGGCTTTGAAGTGGGATGATGTGTTGAGGAAGCTTGCTTTGGTGGGAATCCACTGGTTTTGGACGGCTTCTGCTAGTTAGGGTGGGTTGTAGGGCTTTGGGTGGTGGTGGTGTGATCTTTGCCGTTTTTTCTTTTTTTCTGGCGATCGTTAGGATTGTCATCCAGTAGGACTTCCACATCTTCAAGGCGTTTTCGGTGGGGTCCCGGCTTGGAAATGTGAGTGGCAATTTAAGCCTTTGTTCAGTAGGTCTTCTTGGTCCGGCGGTTATGGTGGTGTTGGTGAGGTTTAATATATCCTTTTGTTGGCTTGGGAAGTTTTATGTTTCCACCATATAGACGGGAAGAGTTTTTGGATGGCAGTGTTCTCTGTTGTGTCGTCTGTGTTGTTCGTGAAGTTGTTGGGAGTTTTTGGTTGATTTTCCTGTTTTGATGTGGTTAGGGGTGGTTTCTTCTTATTCCCATTTCTGTAGCAGGGCGTTTCACGTTCATATCGGAGAGTTGGTGCTGATGAATATCTTCGTGCGGGTGTGAAAGGACTGTCGGGACGAACTCAGGGAACTCCAGCAGCGCTTCATGGCCGCCTCCGGACTCACCTTCACATACGAAGAAACCACCGATGGTCATTATACCCTTCCTCGACCTCCTTGTCTCCCTCCACGGACCACGGCTTCAAAAACTACAAGTGTACACCAAAAAACCCGTTACTAACAATGGCCAATGGTCTTAATGGGGGGAAAGTGAATGCCCTAAAACGATTACCATCAGTCCACATCGCCGCCATATGTTCAGAGAGAGCCCTCACCCATTGCCACCACCTGGAATGACACACCACAATGAATTGGAAAGGCTCACCCAGGTCCTAGTCAACAAGGGGTATTCCAACACTGACGTCACCCCAATGCCATCCAACCAACAACCTAGAAAAATGGTACAAAACAAGACCCCCCTAGACACCAACCCGGCCCAATGACATTACATGTTTTCTACAGAAACTAATATCTTCCGACCACACAACAGGACGAATCCAGTTATGAAAGCAAATAATTCACAAAAACGTCCTCACCACCAACCATGACAATAAAATAAAACTCATTATTTATACAAATCTCCTAAGAACCTCAAACCTGGTCCTCCGTAACCGTCCCATTTACACCAACCAACCGAAAGACGATCATGGTGAAATACCAAGCACTATTTGCACCTCTGGGGACTGTGGACCCCTATCCTATGTTGGAATGACACAGACTCGCCTTTCCCGTCGACTAACCTTCCACTTCAATCTGGCGCTATAAAAGATCCAACTATCACCATCGGCCCTAACTCGCGACGACCTAGGACAAAAACAACATCCATACTCGACCCAAGAATCAGATCCAGAAGACTAGCTATTTTAGAAGCTCATATATATCCAAACGCTCAACACCCCAGCATCAAACAACCAAACACAAGACCTCCAAATCTTCCTTCAGGCAAGCGCTAACAGGCATTTACTGCCCTCGTTCCTCTCGCCCTGTGCCCCCCCTCCCGTACCTTTCCGCACCCAGCACACAACTGACAACAACAACCAATCACAGCCACCCACACCCAACAACCAACCACCGATAAGATTTCAGTGCCCAACCTCTCGCGAATACTAGACTGCCCTTCCACCATATGAACAGCCAACACACACCCAGTAGCTCCGCCCACATACATATTCTTGATCCTGGAATTTTGTATAAATATGTTGCTTTGTCCTTATTCTAATCATTACCTGCCCTTACCTGTGAGATGCAAGATGTGTACTTGTGAAACGTTGGGGATCCACCATGAATTTTGCTAACCTGTTTTACCTATCTCTGAAACCCCAGAGGAAAAAATTGTTAGAACCATTGAAAGGCTGTAAACAATAAAAAATACTGAATGCTGAAACTGTATTGCCTTTTAACTAGTTCTGTTTAAAAGAGAATGTAGTACCGGGCTATACTAACATATTAAAGATATATATATATATATATATATTGAGATATATATCAGATAGATAGATACATAGATAGATAGGAAAGATAGATAGTAAAGAAACTTTGGAAAAACCATAGCAGACCCTTCCTTCCTCCTATTTTGGGATTTGAGGAAATCTTGTTGGGTAATATGGATTATTGTAGATGTGCAAGGCTGGTATTATAATCACACGTACATGTCAATTCTGAAGTATGCTTGAGTCCCACTATAGCACTTGGTACGCCTATTCCATATATCTAACAACTTCTGTTACCAAATCAATAATAGACGCATATATCTTTTCTGAAAACGAAATGTATCTAAATTGAAACAATTTGAGATCGAGGTAGTTCGCTATCACTGAGCTTCAAAGTACATCTTTCGTAGTCCCCTTTATTAATCACACTAACCCACTTGAACACCTCTATCCATATCCCTATAACTCTGCGTCTCTCTAACGAATGCAAGCACTAATTCTTCAACGTTTCTTCATGGATCGGTATTAGGGTCCCCTGTTGTTTATTATTATACATTAAATGACCTAGATTTAGGTATGAACTAGTAGGATCAAGTAAACTCGCAGACGATACTAAAATGCGGGAGATCAATTGATTCAGATAGCGATATACAGTAGTAGTGCCCTCCAACAAGGGATGTTGTAGATACCTTACATGAATGGTCAGTAAAATTGGCAGATGAAGTTTACATTGACCCAAATGACAAGGTATTAAAGATACGGGAAGATGCAAGAACAAATGTTAAATATACAACTAGCTAATTTAGAATTAGAAAAATTCAGACTGCGAGAAAAGATCTAGGTGTGTTTGTTAGCAATGATTTGAAGCCTAGAAAAACAGTGTTATAAGAGTTCGGTAATAAGGCAAACAGGATTCTCGGGTTAATCTAGGAGTGTGAGTAACAGAAACTGCTGATGATATCTTAAAACTTTACTTGTCATTAGTGAGAACCCAATATGGGATTATGCTGTCCAATTGTGGTGTCCATATTACAGAATGAACATAGATTCATTTGAGTGAGTACAGCATAGAATGACCAAACAAATTATTCCTAATATTAGAAATCTTCCAGTATGAAGAAAAGGTTGCAGGAAATTCGGTTTACATTCGTTGAGAGAGACGCAGAGTTAGAGGGGATCTGATAGAGGTGTTCAAGAGGGTTAGTTCTTTTTTTTTCTTTTGGGATTAACAAAGGGGACATGACAAATGTATAAACCCCCCCACACCCCCCCCCTACCCTACAAAAAACATTTTGGGGGATCCTTGTACCACCCCAAAACCACCGACCCCTCCTTGCTCCACCAACCACCCCACCCCACCTTCCCACTTGCTACCCCCCCCCCCCCCACCCCCCCCCACCCAACATTTGGGGGTACCCACCTGACACCCTACCACGCCTTGCGTCCCCACCCCCCACCCCTAACCTTTCCCAAATCCTGCTCCCCCCCCCCCCCCCCCACCCCCCCCCACCCCCACACTCAAACCTTCCCATCTTAGCTCCCCCCACCCCCCACCCTCCCCTACAAACCGTAACCTTGCTGCCCCCACCCCCCACCCCTCCCCTACCTAAAACCTAACTACCTAACTAACCACTTACCTAACCTAACCTAACTTACCTAACTTACCTAACCTAACCTAACCTACTCAGTGATAGCGAAAGAACTCGTACCAATGGTTTCAAATTAGATAAATTTCGTTTCAGAAAAGATATAGGCCAAAATATTGGTTTGGTAAAAAAAAAAAAAAAAAAAAAAACAAAAAAAAACACAAAATTTTTAAAAAACAACAGAGTTGTAGATGGGTGGAATGGAACTACCAAGTGCTTATAGTGGGATCTAAAACTGTAGGGAGCTTTAAGAGGTAAAATGGGATAAGCATATGGACGAAAAGGGTTGGGAGTGTGAAGGGGGATCAGCAGGGTTGGGCCAATGCACGCGGCTCTGCAGGACCCCCTAATCCTGCGTTGAATCTCTAACCGTTTTGTAAGGATGAATCCTCAGGGTATTAGAGTGTGAAGCCTATAATTGGGCTTTGTAATTGAATTGGGGTTGTGTGGGACAGGGATCTGCCTTGCTTAGGCCAATCGGCTTTCTGCAGACTCCCATTTTCTTATGTTCTTTTGTTCTTAAATAATTCATATGACTATCCAGTTTGCCCTTGAAATGTTCTACAGGTCCTGAGCTAATCACTGCACTCAGTCTATTCCCACACTTCTACAAATATGTTCCCAAACCAATGTTTAGTTGTTTATCTATATATTTTCTAGAGTGGAACTTATCCAATTTGAAGCCATTTGATCGGGTTATCTTACCGTTATTAAGCTTTATTACATTATCAATATATCCATTATTGATACCTTTTATCCACTTAAACATCTCTATCATATCTCCATTACATAAGAAACATAAGCAAACTAGGAGTCTGGCAGAAAGCCGATTGGCCTACCACAGGCAGACCCGCTCCCTCTCAACACCCAACCCCCATTACAAGGGCCTAAGTATAGGCACACGGCATCACTAATACCATGAGGACCGACCTCACCAAAACGGTCAGAGGTCAGTTAAACGGGGGTCTGCAGGGGGATCCGATTCGCCCACACCGGCGGAGATCCACCCGCACACCCAACCCCCCTCGTCTATATGGACTATAATTTGTTTTCTTAAACGCGCTCTCTATCGTTTCCTTGATGCCCACTATAGTTACTTGGTAGCCTGTTCCACATTATTCTACAAACTCTTGCTACCAAATAAATCTTTCGCCTATATCTTTTCTGAAACGAAATGTATCTAATTTGGGGGAGACAGTCAAAAGTGGTGTCCCCCCCCATGGAATACTGCATTGGGCATGTAAATGGGGTGGGAGTGAGAGGGGGGCCAATCGGGCTTTCTGGCCACGACTCCAATTTTCTTACTTTAAGAAAATAACAAAAATGGGGAGTCTGCAGCAAGCCGTGGCCTGTTGGCCCACACAAAGGCAGATCCCTCTTATGTTCTCATATATATAGAGATATACTATAATATATATATTATATATATATATAGATATATAGATATAATATATTATAGATATTATATATATATTAATATATATATATATGAATATAGACTATATATTATATTAGTATATATATAGATATAATATTATTATAATAATATATACGTTATATATATATATATATCATATATAAAGAGATATATTTTATACAGATGTATATATATATGATATATATATATATAAATAGATAGATAGAGTAAAGAGGATATTTATTCTTAAACAATCTTAAACTGCTGATGTGTATTGTATGTCAATTCGGTGTTCATGCAATTAAATGAATATATATGGCGAATGCAGACAAAAAAATAGGAATAGACTTAGACATTAAGGACAAGGAGGTGAAGTTCATTAGGAAAAGTAAGGAAGCTGCCCCAATGGTCATTTTTTGGACGGAGTTATTCTCATTAATTCATTTATTATAGGTTGTCCGTGTCAGAATTCAATGTACCTACTGTATGTATCCGGCAAATTGTATCAATTTAATGTTAAGAACATAATGCAAAATATAAACTAGCTAATACATAAGAACATAAGAACATAAGAAAATGGGAGTCTGCAGAAAGCCGATTGGCCTAAGCAAGGCAGATCCCTGTCCCCACACCCAAACCCAATTCAATTACAAAGCCCATATTATAGGCTCAACAACTCGTAATACACATGAGGATCATCTTACCAAAAGGTTAGAGATTAAAGCAGGATTATGGGGGTCGCAGAGCGCTGGATTGGCCCAAACCCGGATGGCGATCACCCTTCACCCCAACACCCTTCTGTACATGAGTTATCCCAATTTTATCTTAACAGATCCCTACAGTTTTTAGATCCCACTTGGTAGTCCATTCCACCCATGCTACAACTCTGCGTTACCCAAAATCGCAATATTTGCCTAATCTTTCTGAAACGAAAAAATTTTATCTAATTTGAAACCATTTGGTATCGAGTTCTTTCGCTATCATCTGAGCTTTATACATTTGTCATGTACCCCATTGTTAATCACACTAAACCACTTGAAACACCTATATCATAATCCCCTTCAAAATTCTGCGCGTCTCTCTCAACGAATGTAAGCCTAAATTTTCAACCTTCTTCATACGGAAGATTTCTAAATTATGGATAATGTTGTCATTCTACGCTGTACTTCTCCTCCAATGAATCTATTAGTCCATTCTGTAATAAGGACACCAAAATTGGACAGCATAATCCATATGGGGTCTCACTAATGACAAGTAAAGTTTTAATACGGAATTAGAAAGCTCAGACTGCGATAAAGATGTGGGTATAGTTTGGTAGAAACCCGATTTTGACGCCTAGGAAAACAGTGTGAGATAAGCGTTCGTAACAAGGCAAAACAGGATTCTCGGGTTCATCTGAAGGAGTGTGAGTAATAGAACTGCCGATGTTATTTTAAAACTTTACTTATCATTAGTAAGACCTCATATGGATTATGTTGTTCAATGTTCATGTCCTTATTACAGAATGGACATAGATTCGTTGGAGAGAGTCCAGCGAAGAATGACAAAAATTAATCATAATATCAGAAATCTACCATATGAAGAAAGGTTGAACAAATTAGGCATACATTCGTTTAAAAGACGCAGAGTTAGAGGGGATATGATAGAAGTGTTCAAGTGGGTTAGTGGGATAAACTAATGGGGACATGAAAAATGTACTGAAGCTCAGTGATACCGAAAGAACTCGTACAAATGGTTTCAAATTGGATACACTTTGTTTCAGAAAGTTGTAGGCAAATATTGGTTGGTACCAGAGTTGGTAGACATGTGGAATAGGCTACCGAGTGACATGGTAGGATCGAGCAACCCATAGGGAGCTTTAGAGAAATTGGATAGGCATATGGACGAGATGGGTTAGGTATGAGGGGGGTTGTGTGCCAATCGGCGCTCTGTAGAACCCCGTAATCTTGTGTTGATCTCTGACCGTTTTTGTTGGGGTGGGCATTATCCTCAGGGGGGGTATTGGTGGTTGGGACTATAATAGGCACTTGTAATTAGGGTTGGGCTTGCGGTGTGGACAGGGATCTGCCTTGTGTGGGCCGATCGGCTTTCTGCAGACTCCCATTACCTTATGTTCTTTTAAGATCGCGGGAAAAAAATTGCATAAGGCCATGCAGCCCACACGAGGCAGCTCCCATTCACACTCAGCCCACATCATCCATATGGGAATCATAATAATGCCAATACCGATGTTAAACGTGCATCTAAATGCTGCCAACAATAAGAAATACATAAATATATATTGTTTGTAATCTTTATATATATATATATATATATATATATATATATATATATATATATATATATAAGAACATATAAGAACATGAGAGTGCAGAAAGCCGATTACAATACCTAACTTTGACAGTTTATTCTGGCCAAGATTCTGGTTATCTTTAGACGATTTGTACACAGCTTCGAAAGCATCTGTGGGAATTATAAGGGCACAGACTATCTCAATAAGCCCTCTCACTTCCAAATGCGCTTCCGAATCTGCATACAATCGTATAATAATAGCCAGAATACAAAGGAAATGCGTATTGAATCTCGAAAGAGTTAATATTACCAGTTTCTTGGATCACTACCACAAGCTGCGTTGAAATCGACCTCCTGCGGTTTTCAGGCTGAGCAACAGTACAGTACTGTATATATATATATATATACTGTATATCTGTATACAGTACAGACGTAATATATATATATACTGTATAGGTATATACTGTATAATATTATACTGTATACTGTATACTGTATATACTATATATACTGTATATACTGTAATACTGCTTACTGTATATACTTATACTGTATATAGATTACTGTATATATATATACTGTATATACTGTATATACTATATATACTGTATACTGTATACTGTATATTACTGTATATACTATAATACTGTATATACTGTATACTATATACTATAAACTGTATATACTGTATATTCTATATATACTGTATATACTGTATATACTGTATATACTGTATATACTGTATATACTATATATACTGTATATACTGTGCATAAAGTACAGTACTGTATATATATATACTGTATATACAGTACAGTACTGTATATATATATATACTGTATATACAGTACAGTACTGTATATATACTATATACTGTATATACAGTACAAGTATATATATTATATATATAATATATTCATATGTATATACTATATATACAGTACGGTACTGTATATATATATATATACTGAACATACTGTATATACTGTATATACAGTACAGTACTGTATATATATATATATATACTGTACATACTGTATATACTATATATACAGTACAGTACTGTATATATATATATATATATATACTGTACATACTGTATATACAGTACAGTACTGTATATGTATTTATGTATACAGTACAGTACTGTATATGTATTTATGTATACAGTACAGTACTGTATATACTGTATATACAGTACAGTACTGTATATATATATATACTGTACATACTGTATATACTATATATACAGTACAGTACTGTATATATATATATGTATACTGTACATACTGTATATACTGTATATACAGTACAGTACTGTATATATATATATATATATATACTGTACATACTGTATATACTGTATATACAGTACAGTACTGTATATATATACTGTATATACTGTATATACTATATATACAGTACAGTACTGTATATATATATACTGTATATGCAGTACAGTACTGTATATATATACACTGTATATACTGTATATACAGTATATACTGTATATATATATATTGTATATCTATATATATATATACAGTACAGTACTGTATATATATATATACTGTATACTGTATATACAGTATGTACAGTATATATGTATATACTATATATATACATATATATATATATATATACTGTATATACAGTACAGTATTATATATATATAATACTGTATATACAGTACTGTATATATATATACTGTATATATTGTATATACTATATATACAGTACAGTACTGTATATATATATATACTGTATATACTGTATATACAGTACAAAACTGTATATATATATACTGTATATACAGTACAAAACTGTATATATATATATACTGTATATACTGTATATACAGTACAGTACTGTATATATATATATATACTGTACATACTGTGTATACTGCAAATACAGTACAGTACTGTATATATATATACTGTATATGCAGTACAGTACTGTATATATATACACTGTATATACTGTATATACTGTATATACAGTACAGTACTGTATATATATATATATATATATATACTGTATATACAGTACAGTACTGTATATATATATATATATATATATATATATATACTGTATATACTGTATATACAGTACAGTACTGTATATATATATACAGTACAGTACTGTATATATATATATATATATATACTGTACATACTGTATATTTTTTTTTTTTTTTTAAGAGACAATGAACGGAGGAAGGAAAAACACAGATAAAACAAAAGGTCCATGTGCCTAAAGGCATCCTCCATTCATAAAATGTTTGTAACAACTGCAAATACAGTACAGTACTGTATATATATATACTGTATATATATACTGTATATAATTATATATACTGCATATACTGTACAGTACTGTATATATATATATATATACTGTATATACTGTATATATATATATACTGTATATACTGTATATACAGTACAGTATATATATATATACTGTATATACTGTATATACAGTACAGTACTGTATATATATATATATACTGTATATGCAGTACAGTACTGTATATATATATATACTGTACATACTGTATACTGTATATACAGTACAGTACTGTATATATATATATATACTGTATATACTATATATATACAGTACAGTACTGTATATATATATATATATATATATATATATATATATATATATACAGTACAGAACTGTATATATATATATATACTGTATATATATATATACTGTATATACAGTACAGTACTGTATATATATATATATATATACTGTATATGCTGTATATACAGTACAGTACTGTATATATATATATATACTGTATATACTGTATATACAGTACAGTACCTCCTGCTAGTTTCAGGCTGAGGCTATACAGTACAGCATATATATATATATATATATATATATATATATACATACACTGTATATATACAATATATTTATTATTATTTTGACTTTACACCTACGGTATGTGCTAATTATGAACAGCTTTTACCAGGTAGGTGAGAATTGGAGAATAGACCTAAGTAGAGGAGGCTGTTTATTACTTTTTTCTAGCCTTTTCTCTTTCAAACACACACACACACTCTCTCTCTCTCTCTCTCTCTCTCTCTCTATATATATATATATATATATATATATATATATAAATATATATATACAGTATATATATATATATAATATTATTATTATTATTATTATTATTTTTATAGAAGCTGTCTAAGCCTCCCAACAGGGTGCAGATACACCTATAAAAGATGAATCCCCACAAAATACCCGTAAGTACTGGAGAGAGACTAAGACAACTAAGACAAAGGAAAAGGGCTACAGTAGTTAGAGAGCCCAGAAGAAAAGATCAGTTTGTCAATTAAAACACCATTCTGAAAAGAATTAAAGCAAATCATGATAAAAACAAAAATGTACAAAAGAAAATTTAGATCAACACAGAACCAACCCAAATGGATGAATAATAGACTATTAGATCTTCTAGGACTAAAGATAGGAATATATAGAAAATTTAGGAAAGGCGAAATTCACCTACTTGCTTACTATCAGAATCTATCAAGACAGGTAAAAAAGGATATTAGGAAAGAAAAAAGAAATTACGAAATTAAGGTTGCCAATGACTCAAAAAATAATCCTAAAGCTTTTTACCAACTATATAAATCCAAGGTTAGAGATGTAATTGGTCCCCTTAAAACTTCGATAGGAGAAATGACAGAAAATGATTTAGAAATGTGCAGTACATTAAATAGTCAATTTCTTAACGTTTTCACTAATGAAAATTTGGCACAGTTTCCAGAAGTCCGTAAGGTATATAGCGATAGTATAGAAAATAGGTTAAGTACGGTTACTATAAGTAGAAATGATGTGCTTAAGGAAATTGACAGACTGAAACCTCATAAATCGCCTGGTCCTGATGAGGTATATGCTAGAGTATTAAAAGAATGTAGGGATGAGTTAAGTTACCCATTAACATTTCTATTTAACAAGTCAATAGAGAAAGGTATAGTTCCAGAAGCTTGGAAGCTTGCAAACGTAGTTCCGATCTTCAAAAAAGGTGACAAATCAATAGCATCCAATTACCGTCCCATTAGTCTTACATCAATCATAGGAAAGCTACTGGAGTCAATTATTGCTAGTAAAATTAGAAACCACTTAGATACATTTAATTTAATAAATTCTTCTCAGCATGGATTCACTCAGGGACGTTCTTGCCTTACTAATTTGCTTAGTTTTTTCTCAGAGGTATATGAAGCAGTAGATATTGACAAGTCATATGATATAATATATTTAGATTTCAGTAAACCTTTCGAGAGAGTCCCCCATGAGAGATTGATGAGAAAGGTTGAGGCGCATGGAATAGGTAGGGCGTTGTTGGGATGGATTAGGTCATGGCTAATTGGTAGGAAGCAGAGAGTCAGCATAAATGGTACGAAGTCAGAATGGGGAGCAGTCAAAAGTGGTGTCCCCCAGGGATCTGTATTAGGTCCTCTGTTGTTTGTTATACACATAAATGACCTTGATTTAGGTATAACTAGTAGGATAAGTAAATTTGCAGACGATACCAAAATGGGGAGAACAATTGATTCAGATAGAGATATAGAGTGCCTCCAAAGGGATCTAGATACCTTACACGAATGGTCAGTAAATTGGCAGATGAAGTTTAATTGACAAATGCAAGGTATTAAAGATAGGGAAGATGCATACAAATGTTAAATATAAACTAGCTAATATGGAATTAGAAAACTCGAATTGTGAGAAAGATCTAGGTGTGTTTGTTAGCAATGATTTGAAGCCTAGACAACAGTGTATAAGCGTTCGAAACAAGGCAAACAGGATTCTCGGGTTCATCTCTAGGAGTGTGAGTAACAGAACTGCTGATGTTATCTTAAAACTTTACTTGTCATTAGTGAGACCCCATATGGATTATGCTGTTCAATTTTGGTGTCCTTTTTACAGAATGGACATAGATTCATTGGAGAGAGTACAACGTAGAATGACAAAAATGATCCATAATATTAGAGCTCTTCCGTATAAAGAAAAGTTGAATAAATTAGGCTTACATTCGTTAGAGAGACGCAGAGTTAGAGGGGATATGATAGAGGTGTTCAAGTGGGTTAGTGGGATTAACAAAGGGGACATGACAAATGTACTAAAGCTCAGTGATAGCGAAAGAACTCGTACCAATGGTTTCAAATTAGATACATTTCGTTTCAGAAAAGATATAGGCAAATATTGGTTTGGTAACAGAGTTGTAGATAGGTGGAATGGACTACCAAGTGCTATAGTGGGATTAAAAACGGTAGGGAGCTTTAAGAAAAAATTGGATAAGCATATGGACGAGAAGGGTTGGGTGTGAAGGGGGATCAGCAGGGTTGGGCCAATCAGCGCTCTGCAGACCCCCATAATCCTGCGTTAATCTCTACCCGTTTTGGTAAGATGATCCTCAGGGTATTAGAGTGTTGACCTATAATTGTGCTTTGTAATTGGGGTTGTGTGGGACAGGGATCTGCCTTGCTTAGGCCAATCAGCTTTCTGCAGACTCCCATTTTCTTATGTTCTTATGTTCTTATGTTCTTATGTACTGCTGTAATAAAACATTAACTCTGGACTTAAAAGCTGAGATATGGGTTGACTGTACAACCTCGTTTGGCAAATGATTCCAAAAGGGAATCATTGAAGGAATAAAACACCGAGAAAACTGAGATGTAGAAACATTAATTGGAGTCATGGCAAGGTCATTAAGACTCCTCGTAAATCCTGTTGCGCGAATTGGAATAAAAGTTTCTTGTAAAACACTATGCAATGGATGCTGAGTATTGTTAACAAAATTAAATAAAAGACTAAGGGCACCAACCCGACGCCGATGATGAAGATCAAGAGATAGGGCAGGGAGAATAAATTTAATAGAATTAAGAGCTTTATCAAGCAATTTCAAATGACAGTCAGCAGCCGAGTTCCAAACAGGAGAGCAATACTAAAAATGAGGCAAAATAAAAGCATAACAAGATTTTATGACTGTGGTTTCACAAGCGAATGTTTTGTAACACTTGCGAAGTAAACCAATCTTTTGAGCTATAGTAGAAGACAAGGAACGAATATGCTTCTCAAATGTCAACTTAGGATCAAGAGTCACTCTAAGCAAACGCAAACCTGACACATCCTTAATTTGTTCACCAGAAACATGCAAACAAGGATGAGGAGCCATATATAAATACAGTATATATATATATATACCTGTATATATATACCTGTATATATATATATATATATATATATATACCTGTATATATATACCTGTATATATATATATATATATATATATATATTTAGCGGTTGCTTTATGGTTAAAGTTGTTACTTGCTTACCTTATAATTCCTTGATTATGTCTGTTGATCAGGTTCTAACTAGAAACATGTAGAATAGGAATTGATAAGGTTTATTGGTTTGAAGTAAAGTTATTGGGATTTTATTAACAGCAAAATATAACTATGAAAACGTGGCTGGTTTTATTTGTGGATTGTCTTTGTAGGTATTATATCTGCCCGACTGGGAAACACCTACAATTTGCATTAAGCTTGTAAAGCAACTAAATTGAGCTATATTCCTGTAAATATGTATTCTTTCCTGTAAAAGAATAAAAGATAAGAATGGTGAAAAATAGATAAACGGTACACATACACACTGATATCGCACCGTATCGCACTTGCCACTGTAGATGTCACTGTAAAATAATTACCTCAGCTTGTCAAGGGTACGACCCTCCTTATAGCTGGACTGTGTTTCTGCTACTGGTTAATGCCTGGGGCAGGAGCAGGCCGGCTCCTATCTTGTGAGGTGTGACATGCTACTTACTTGCTAGCAATAATTTTGGTGTTGCTGCAATACTCTGAGGAGAGCGTGGGAACCCTTGCTTACTCTGCAAGAATTGTACCAAGGTCTTTTGATAGGGGGAATGATCTTCTATAGGGGAGATAATTCCCAACTTAAATGTACAGTTGCCTACTTAAGTAAGTGAATAACTGTTATAAGGGTGTGAGTTATATAAGTGATTATATTAATTACCCTAGAGTGTACAGTCGCTCAAAATGCGCTGTTACATATATATATATATATATATATATATATATATATATATATATATATATATATATATATATATATATATGGATCTGTATTGGGTCCTTTTTTTTTTATATAGGCCTACCTAAATGACTTTGATTTATGTATAACTAGTAGGATAAGTAAATTTTCAGACGATACCAAAATGGGGAGAACAATAGATTCAGATAGTGAGAGAGTGCCTCCAAAGGGATCTAGATACCTTACACGAATGGTCAGTAAATTGGCAGATGCATTTAAACATTGACAAATGCAAGGTATTAAAGATAGGGAAGATGAATACAATCGTAAAATATAAACTAGATAATATGAAATTAGAAAACTCAGACTGGGAATAGGCTACCAAGTGGTATAGTGGGATCAAGAACGATAGAGAGCTTAAAGATAAAATTAGGTAGGCATGTGGACGAGATGGGTTGGTGTGAGGGGGATTGGCCGGATTAAGGCCAATCGGCGATCTACAGACAGCTGAACTTGTTTTGTTTTTTCTTTTTTTGGTGAGGTTGGTCCCCATGGTATTAGTGAGCTGGACCTATTTTTACTTTGACTTTACACCTACGTGATAATTATGAGCAGCTTTTACCAGGTAGGTGAGAATTGAAGATTAGTAGCGGAGGCTGTTTATTACTTTTGTCTTGCCTGTTCTCTTTCAAACACACGCGCACACACACACACACACAAACACTCTCTCTCTTTCTCTATATATATATATATATATATATATATATACCCGGTATATAATATATATATATATTATTACTTTGACTTTACACCTACATGATAATGATGAACAGCTTCTACAAGGTAGGTGAGAATTGGAGATTACACCTAAGTAGCGGGGCTATTTATTACTTTTGACAAGCCTATTCTCTTTCAAACACACACACACACACAATCTCTTTCTCTCTCTCTCTCTCTCTCTCTCTCTATATATATATATATATATATATATATATATAATTATATACTATATGGATCTGTATTGGGTCCTCTGTTTTTTTTTATATACATAAATGACCTTGATTTAGTTATAACTAGTATGATAAGTAAATTCGCAGACGATACCAAAATGGGGAGAACAATAGATCAGATAGTGAGAGAGTGCCTCCAAAGGGATCTAGATACCTTACACGAATGGTCAGTAAATTGGCAGATGAATTTTAACATTGACAAATCCAAGGTATTAAAGATAGGGAAGATGAATACAATCGTAAAATATAAACTAGATAATATGAAATTAGAAAACTCAGACTGGAAATAGGCTACCCAGTGCTATAGTGGGATCAAGAACGATAGAGAACTTTAAGATAAAATTAGATAGGCATATGGACGAGATAGGTTGGTGTGAGGGGGTCGGCCGGATTAAGGCCAATCGGCGATCTACAGAAAGCTGATTTTTTTTTTTTTTTGAGGTCGGTCCCAATGGTATTAGTGAGCTGGGCCTATTTTTACTTTGAATTTACACCTACGTGATGAATATGAGCAGCTTTTTTTTTACCAGGTAGGTGAGAATTGGAGATTAGTAGCGGAGGCTGTTTATTACTTGTATCTTTCGAACACACACACACACATTCTCTCTCTCTATATATATTTATCTGTCTATATTATATATATGTGTGAATGTTCCATACTGACAGGTAGATGGATTGGGTGGAGGAGAAAACACAGGGAAGAGTTATGAATCTTTATTCTCTAACGTTTCGGGTTATGTTATGTACGCATCTTCAGAGAGACTAAATATTTTTTAGAAAACTCACAGAATTATATACAAAGTCAGGAAATTCATTGTTGGCATCCTATAAATAGAATAGTGTTGCCATTTTTATGGCGATATTTTAAATCTTATAAGTAGAACAATTATCCGATTAGCCTACCCTCTGGGACAGGGATATTCTTTACCTCTTTCTCTAATTACCTTTTTTATCCCTTTCAGTACCAGCAACGGACTTGTATTTATTTGTTCACTATTGGGAACAGGAAAGGTTTGAAGAAATATATATAATTATATACATATACAGTAAATACATACATATACATATATATACATGCATATATATATACAAACTATCGAATTTCTCCTGCCTTTGATTTTAGAGCTATATTAGCGGCGTAAACCGATCATTTCACAAACCCCTCTCTGTGGTTGGTTACGATTTTTTGCAGCTTCTAACGCTTTTCTCATCCGTTTATCTAACCCTATCCTTAGTTCCTTGGCTGCTTCCCATTTAGGTAGATGATTGTTATTGTCAATGTGTAGCACTAGAGAGTTTGATGTTCTGTGTTGCACTACATCTTTCGTATGTTTAGTTATCCTTTTCTTTAGACCTCGCCCAGTTTCTCCTACGTACTCTTTTTCACAGCCATTACATGGAATATTATACATGACACTGTCCTTGTTTATGGACTTTCTTTGTTTACTTTTTGTAATTTCACCTATTTTTTCCCCAGATGATGTTGCTATTTGTATACCAGTTTTCATGAGATACTTGTTGATCGTAGAGGCTTTGTTTGAGTTTGGTACACAGATATATCTCTCCTTCTTGTCACTTACTTCCTCATCATTCTTCTCTCTTTTCCTTTTAATTATAATTGGGAAGGCAATAACTCACCAATACCCTGGAGACTGACCCCACAAAAACGGTCAGAGATCAACACAAGATTACGGGGATCTACAGAGCGCCGATTGGCCCATAATCGGCAGATCCCCCCTCATACCTAACTCATCTCGTCCATATGCCTATCTAATTTATCTAAAAGTTCCTATGGTTCTCGATCCTACCATGTCACTCGGTAGCCTATTCCACATGTCTACAACTCTGTTACCAAACCAATATTTGCCTACATCTTTTCTGAAACGAAGTGTATCCAATTTGAAACCATTTGTACGAGTTCTTTCGGTATCACTGAGCTTCAGTACATTTTTCATGTCCCCTTTATTTATCACACTAACCCCCTTGAACACTTCTATCATATCCCCTCTAACTCTGCGTCTTTCTAATGAATGTAAGCCTAATTTGTTCAACCTTTCTTCATATGGTAGATTTCTAATATTATGATTATTTTTTGTCATTCTTCGCTGCACTTTCTCCAACGAATCTATGTCCATTCTGTAATAAGGACACCAACATTGAACAACATAATCCATATGAGGTCCTACTAATGATAAGTAAAGTTTTAAAATAATATCGGCAGTTCTGTTACTCACACTCCTTCAGATAAACCCGAGAATCCTGTTTGCCTTGTTACGAACGCTTATACACTGTTTTCTAGGCTTCAAATCGTTGCTAACAAATATACCCACATCTTTCTCGCAGTCTGAATTTTCTAATTCCGTATTAGCTAGTTTATATTTTGCATGATGTTCATATGTTCTTAACATTAAATTGATACAGTTTGCCGGATACATACAGTAGGTACATTGAATTCTGACACTACCTATAAATAAGATGAATGAGAAAATAACTCCGGGCAAAAAATGACCATTAGAAGCTTCCTTACATTTCCTAATGACTACACTCCAGGGGCGGTATTTATAAAGCACTTTAAGGCTTAAAAGTAGATTTTAAAGATGGCGACCACTTTTAAAAGATAAAAGTTGGGTACAAAAAACAAATTAGCGGCAAAAAGAAGCTTTTAAACCCGGCGAAAACTAAAAGCCCTCCTGGGGACTTTTAGTGCTTAAAATTTACTTTTAGAGGACGATGAAGACGGTTGAATAACACATCCGCCACCCCTTGCCCAGGAATGTTCATGTTAAAAAGACTAATTGGATTAATAGGCCTATAGCGGCTCTGAGTTAATCAAAAGATACCATATAAAACACGAATGAACCTTAGAGGAACAAAGCTCCTAACCCCGAAATGAAAGTGTGTATTACCCTACATTATTTGGCAACAGTCAAAATGTAACTGTATGAGTAACTCATGATTGTAGGTTAACTATATTATCAAATGCAGTATGTTAGGTAACTCTTGATTCTATCCATATACCACCCCGCACATCATAGCCTACTACTCAAAGGTGATCCACTGTGTGTTCTCCAACGAATTATTATTATTATTATTATTATTATATGAGATGCCGAAGTCTCCAACCAGGGTGCAGAAACACCATCAAGATCAATCCACACAAAACACCCGGAGGCACTGGAGAGAGACTATGGCAACTTAGGAACAAATAAAAACATACACTGTATACTGTACTGTACATATACACATATTAAACACAGATAACATATTATGCAGTGGAGGATATCAAGCTTAAATATAATACAATAAAATAGAATAAAATAAGTTTAAAAATTAGAATTAATGCTGCAAAAAAGCATTAACTCTAGACTTAAAAATGGAGATATTAGCTGAATTGACTAGCTCATTTGGCAACTTATTCCACAAGTCAACCATGGCCGGCACAAAACACCGTGAAAACTGTGTAGTAGAAAAATTAACACGGCTCATGGCAAGATAATTAAGATTGCTTGTGAATCTAGTTGCACGAGCCCGGACATAGGGCCCAGGCAGAACCCCATGTAAGGGATGCTGAGGGTTGTTAAAAACTTTAAATAAAAGACTAAGGGCACCAACTTTACGTCGATGACACAGATCAAGAGACAAATTAGGTAGAATAAAACTGATGGAATTTAGCGACCTGTCAAGCAACTTGAGATGGCAGTCTATTAGCTGCTAACAACCAGACAGGTGAGCAGTACTCGAAATGTGGCAAAATAAAAGCATAAAAAGACTTGATAACTGTGGCGTCACAAGCAAATAAACCTTGCGAAGCAGACCAATTTGTTGGGAAATGGAAGAGGAGAAAGAACGAATATGCTTTTCAAAAGTAAGTTTGGGATCAAGAGTAACTCCTAACAAACGCAGAGTATCCACATTCTCAATTTGCTCGCCAGAAACTTGTAGATAAGGATGGGGAGGATCCAAGGTACGAGATCTGCTGATGATAATGGAGTGTGTTTTACTAGCATTAAGTTTCATGCCCCAAAGTTCACACCATGATGTAATTTTGGCTAAATCCCTATTCAGAGCAGTAGCAATTACGTGTCGATCTATTGGTGATGACGCATATAAAGTTGTATCATCAGCATAGGAGATTAGTTTATTTTCAAGCTCGGAACACAGGTCAGCAGTAAAAATAATAAAAAGCCAAGGCCCAAGGACACTGCCTTGTGGAACACCAGAAACAACAGTAACAGAAGGGGAATGACACCCATCAATGACCACAGACTGAGATCTTTTCGTCAAAAAATCTTCAAAGATCCTTAAAAAATTGCCACCAATACCAATGAGCTGTAACTTAAACAGAAGTGCTTTATGGTTGACTAAATCAAAAGCAGAACTAAAGTCAATAGCCACGACGCGAGACTCATGTCCCTGGTCCAATGAAGATTGCAAGTCATGGGTGAGTGTCAGAAGTGCATCACATGTACCCAGTCCCTTACGAAAACCAAACTGTGAGTTTGGTATAAAATTATGACTATTACAATAAGAGGAAAGACGTCTGGACAAAAGCCTCTCATAGAGCTTGGATAGGATAGGTGTAATGGAGATAGGGCGATAGTCATTAGGAGATGATGAGGCAGTATTTCCCTTTGGAATAGGAGTGATAATAGCCTTACGCCAGCAAAGAGGAAAACTACCTGATTTCAAAAGCAACCTAAACACCACTGCCAATTTAGGTGCCAAGACCACTGCAACCTTTTTAAAAAAGAGAGGGAAAAACCCATCCGGGTCTGTGCCACCATAGGTATCAAGATCCAGCAAGTACCTTTTCAGTTCAGCTGATTTGAATGCCATTGAATTGAGGTTGGGTCTAGGGAAACATGTCAATGGCAAAGACAATTCCTGATTACTCTGCTTATTATAAAAAATATTGGATAGAATATAGGCCTTCGATAATGGATCAAAAGAGATGGAGCCATCAGAATCACAAAGAGGAGGCATGGAGGAATCTATTCCAAATAAAGAGGATTTCAAAGCGGACCACCATTTATGAGGCTGTGTAGCTCCTGCCAGAACATCCTGAAAATGGGAGTTATAATCCCTCTCAGCACCATCATAAACTCTCTGCGCAGCTGCCCTTTTAAAAACATAATTTTCCCAATGCAAGGGGGTTTGATTACGCCTCCATAGACGATATGCAGCCTGTTTGTCATCAAATGCACGCTTGCAGTCATCATTAATTAAACCATGCTTTATCCCTGATACGAGACTTAATTGTCTTTGATGGAACTCTTTTGCGAAGGATACCAAGAAGGGAATTGTTGAGAGCTGAAACCGGGTCATGAGATCTTAGTATGTGATTCCACTCAATATTACAAACATCATTACAAACGTTGTCCCAGTTAACCCGGGATTTAAGGTAGACTTTACGTGAGAGAGTAATATCAGGAACAGAAAAATCAAGATTAATTTTACACATGATGGCATTGTGGTCGGAAGTGCCAACAGGTACAAGAACGGAGGTTTCTACAACGCCAGGAATGTCTGTTAGTACTAGATCAAGACAATTTCCAGACATATGAGTAGGTCCTTGGATTAGCTGTTCACAACCAGATAAGTTTGCAAAATCTAATGCAGCATGACCATTTCTATTAGTTGGAGAGACCGAGTTCAACCACTCTTGATGATGCGCATTGACATCACCAACAAAAATAAAAGATGATTTGACATCTACAGACTGTATTGACTGGCTGTTAAAAGGCAGTCATATATGTCATTGTTAACGTCAGGATTTCTGTACAGGCTAAAAATGTAATGATTATGATACTTGCTGGAAACTTTAACTAACTGCATCTCATGGCATTTACAAATATGCTTAGTTAAGTGCTGAGCATATTCCACTCATTCCAGCTCATTCCACGAGCACGAGGAATAGAATCACGCCGAATAAAAACTTATTAGCTATATTAGAAAGTAACCTACCACTATATATATCAACCTACTTTAAACATTTCGATTCATACTGTATGTATGTCCGACTACATTTTTTGCAGCGGTCGGTCTCTCTATTTTTAGATGGGTAAATCCTCCTCCTCCGCCCACAACCTCGACAGTTCTAGCGTCCTCGTTGACAAATGCCTATACTGTACTTGTTGGAAGAACACTAACAAATAGACCAAATTAAAGGAGTGTAGAAGGACTACGATATAATATTCGATTGTCACAAGATAGGCCTATTTCATAACATCCGAGAACAAGTAGCCTATTTGCACCCTATTTTTTCGCAAATTACCGTAAACTGGGGTGATTTCGGACTGTGGTCATAACTTCGGACTTTGGCGATAATAAGTAATTAGCCATTGTCATTATATAATGGAAACACTTTTACCATACAAGTCCGAAGTTTTCCACTTTTCAAGAATACTTCGGACATCATTTAGGATAAGGATAAGGATATTATGGGGGATAATTTTATGAGGCTTCCTGGATTACGGCGCACGGCGCATTATCACTACACATCACTTGACCTAGTTAAATCTCTACAATGTGTTTACGATTAGGAGAAAGTGTAAAAAACAAACTCGAAAAATGTCCGAAATTACCCCACTTTACGAATTGTGAAAACTCGCGAATTTGGCAACTATCTCAGATGCTGCCACACCGGAGTATGCAATTGTTTTGGTATGTTAATATATTACCCTTTCAATTTTGCTTGCTCGGGGCCTTGGGGCTGTTCGGCCAGGCAGCTTGGGGAACAACAACAACAACAACAACCCTTTCAATTTAGCAATATATAATCGATTTCACAATAACAAAATATTGCATAATTACCCTAATGTTTTATAGTAATTAGTATATGCAATTAGGAGCCTATACTTACCTATTAAACGTTATTCATCAATTGTAATCTTGCTAGATGTAGCGAAATAGCGGTTGTGGCAGCTTTCTTAACGATTCCACTAAAAGCTGCTTTTAAATAACTTTTAAGGATTTTAGTTAAAATTACTTTTAGGGAAATTTTTAAATTCTTTTATAAATACCGGCCCTGGTCCTTAATGTCCTGATATTCCTATTTTTGTCTGCATTTCCATTTATATTCATTTAATTGCATGACCACTAATTGACATACAATAATAACATTCAGTTAAGATTATTAAGATAAATATACACATTTACTCTATCTATCTATCTATCTATCCATCTATATATATATACAGGTATATATATATATATATATAGATACTGTGTATATATATATATATATATATATATAAATATATATATATATATATATATACCGTATATATATATTTATATATTACAGTATATATATATATATGTATATATATATATATATATATATATATATATATATATAGATATATATATATATATATATATAATATATATATATATATAGATATTATATATATATACTGTATATACTTTATAATTTTTATACTGTATATATATATATATATATACAGTATATATGTAGCCTATATCATAAATGACATAGAGTAATTAGTTCAGCAACCCACCTGTATCTCGGATCGTATCGGAGATCGGCCCAACATTCTTGACTTGTTTCTAACTTCTAACCCTTCTTCTTATACTGTCGATCTTTTCTCTCCTTTGGGCTCCTCCGACCATAAACTTATCTCTGTCAACTCTCCTATCTCTCCAGTACGGCAACCCGATCCTCCTAGCCGACGGCGCTTGTGGCACTTTGGCGCTGCCGACTGGGAGGCTCTCCGGCAGTACTTCTTTGATTTCCCATGGAAAGATTTCTGCTTCAGTGGCCGGGGACAATCGGAGAGTGCTGAACGCATTACCGAGGTAATCCTATCGGGCATGGAAGCATACATTCCATTATCTTTCTCTCAGACTAATGCTAAAAAATCTTGGTTTACTCACGCCTGTTCTACTGCTGTCCACAATAAGGAGGAAGCATTCAAACGGTACCGACGCCTAAAAACTCAAGACTCTCATTCTTCCTATGTTTCTGCCCGGAATCAAGCCAAATCTGTTCTTCGACTTGCCAAACACTCTTTCATCAATAATAAATGCACTGAACTATCCAACTCTAGCTCCTCCCAAGCTTTCTGGAATCTAGCCAAAAACCTTTCCAACAAATTCTCTTCCTCGTCTTTCCCTCCCCTTTCCCACTCTGATGGCACAACCATCACTTCTTCCTCTGACAAAGCTAAACTCTTCGCTCAAACATTTGCTAGAAACTCCACCTTCGATGATTCCGGTGCTATTCCTCCCTCTCCACCCTTCTCTCTCTTACTTATGCCTAATATCCTAATCTCTTCTAAAGATGTACTTTCTACCCTCTCTGGGCTTAATACTAATAAGGCGTACGGTCCGGACGGTGTTCCTCCTGTTGTTCTCAAAAACTGTGTTTCCGTGCTGACTCCCTGCCTAGGCAAACTCTTTCGTCTCTGTCTATCCTCTAACGTCTTCCCTTCATGCTGGAAGTTTGCTCACATTCAACCTTTCCCAAAGAAGGGTGACCGCTCTCAACCCTCCAACTATCGTCCAATTGCTCTCATCTCTTGTCTTTCTAAAGTCTTTTAAACTATTCTTGCTTCCAAATTTCTTAAGCATTTCTCTTCTCATAATTTGCTCTCAGATCGCCAGTATGGCTTCCTTAAGGGTCGCTCTACCGGTGATCTTCTTTCATATCTTACTAACTCCTGGTCATTCTCTTTTCGGGACTTCGGTGAGACTTTTTCTATTGCACTAGACATATCGAAAGCCTTCGATACAGTCTGGCACAAATCTTCAATTTCTAAACTACCCTCCTTCGGTTTCTATCCCTCCATCTGTGCCTTTCCGGCCGTTCCATAGCTGCGGTTGTGGACGACCATCATTCACTTCCTCACCCTATAAACTCCGGTGTTCCTCAGGGCTCTGTCATATCTCCTATTCTCCTTCTAATTTTTATAAATGATCTCCTCAACTGTACCTCAATTCCCATCCATTCATACACAGACGACTCAACCTTACACTGCTCCATTAGTTTTTCAGAACGCCCCAGCCAGCAATCCCTCAACGACAAACGTAATGAAGCCATAGAACTCTTAAATTCTGATCTAAATACTATCTCCAATTGAGGCAGAGAAAACCTTGTTACCTTTAATGCTTCCAAAACCCAATTTCTCCATCTATCTACCTGTCCGGAACTCCCAGCAGACTATCCCTTATTCTTCAACAATACAAAAATCAATCCTTCATCTTCTCTCAATATTCTTGGTGTCTCTTTTTCTTCTGCTCTCAGTTGGAAGGACGATATTACCAGTCTTGCTAAGGCAGAAGAAGCTGGGTGTACTCAACCGCCTTAGGGGGTTCTTTTCCCCTGCACAGCTTCTTGCTCTGTACAAGGGCATAGTGCGTCCTTGTATTGAGTATTGTTCACATGTGTGGGGAGGTTCCTCTCACACCGCTCTCCTAGACAAAGTTGAAAGGAAGGCCTTTCGTATCATTAACTCCCGTCCACTCACCAACTCTCTGCAATCTCTCTCTCTCCGCCGCAATGTTGCATCTCTCTCGCTATTCTATCGCTACTATAATAATCAGTGTTCCTCAGAGCTTTCCCAGTGTATACCACCTCCCTTACGTAGGGCACGTGGTACTCGTCTTGCAACTCAATCCCACCCCTACTCTGTGCAACTCCGAGAGTGAAATGTTACTCTCAAACTTTCTTCTACTCATCAGCTGAGCTCTGGAACTCTCTCCCAGAATCAGTCTTTCCCTCTTCCTGTGACTTAAATTGCTTCAAATTACGTGTGTATTTTGGCTCGAACGTCCCTTGATTTTGGCCCTGTCACTCTTTCAACTATGGGGGAGGCACTCGCTATAGGCAGTTCTGCCTTTTGCCACCCTCAATCACATAGAAAAAAAATATATATACATATATATTTATATATATATATATATATACAGTATATATAAGAACATAAGAAGGATATGCCTTGTGTGGGCCAACCGGCTTTCTGCAGACTTCCATTTTTTTATGTTCTTATGTAAGAAAATGGGAGTCTGCAGAAAGCCGATTGGCCCCCCTCTCACTCCCAACCCCAATTACAAGACCCAATGCAGATCCCTGGGGGACACCACTTTTGACTGCTCCCCAAATTAGATACATTTCGTTTCAGAAAAGATATAGGCAAATATTGATTTGGTAACAGAGTTGTAGAAATGTGGAATAGGCTACCAAGTACTATAGTGCGATCAAGAACGATGGAGAGCGTTAAGATTTTTGTTTAGTTATATGGACGAGGTGGGTTGGGTGTGAGGGGGATCTGCTGGGTGTGGGCGAATCGGCTCTCTGCAGACCCCCGTTTACTGACCTCTGACCGTTTTGGTGAGGTCGGTTCTCATGGTATTAGTGAGCTGTGCCTATAATTAGGCCTTGTAATTGGGGTTGGGTGTGAGAGGGATCTGCCTTGTGTAGGCCAATCGGCTTTCTGCAGACTCCTATTTGCTTATGTTCTTATGTAATGGAGATATGATAGAGATGTTTAAGTGGATAAAAGGTATCAATAATGGATATATTGATAATGTAATAAAGCTTAATAACGGTAAGATAACCCGATCAAATGGTTTCAAATTGGATAAGTTCCACTTTAGAAAATATATATTGTAGGTAAACATTGGGTTGGGAACATAATTTTAGAAGTGTGGGAATAGATTACCTAGTGCAGTGATTAGCTCAGGACCTGTAGAACATTTCAAGGGCAAACTGGATAGTCATATGAATTATATGAGTTGGGTGTGGATGGGATCTGCCTTGTACTGTATGGCCGGTCGGCCTTATGCAGATTTCCGAGCTTTTATGTTCTTATGTTCTTATTACCTCTGTCCACGAAGTTGTGGGATGCTATATTTGGTGTCCATTTGTCTGTCTGCCTGTATCACGATTTTCTTAAACGAACTTTACGTATTGTTACATAATTTGGTGGCCAGATAAGATATGTAAAAAGGAAGAATTAATTCAATTTAAAAGATGATAGGGGCTGGGTGTGAATGGGAAGTGCCTCGTGTTCGCCGCATGGTCTTGTGCAGTTTCCCGCTATCTTAAGTTCTTATGTTAGAAAGCAACCTTTCACCATCGAAACTCACTTGCAAAGTTACAAACCTATGTTAATTAACCGTATGTAATGTGATATGAAGTAAGGATATATATTTAAACTTCAGTCAGTGGTTTGATTAAACTGTTATTCCTTAAGTAAGGACTGTTTAATATAGCCTCTATCTCTTTGGCTCCTTTTAGTTATTAATTTTATAATAATTTTTACGTGTCTTAACTCTGGTAGATCAGCCAACGACATACACTCATGGTCCAAAGGAAAATAAAAAAAAAATAGAAATAAATACTATTGTACATCAACAATTGTGGCGCAATCCCACAAAGCCCACCAAAATGCCCCCAAAATACCCTCATTGTTCCCTGATTAAATAACACTGTATGAATATTCCCATATTCAAAATATGTTACAGGGGGACAATGCCTAGTGAGTTCACTGCTCAATAGGTGGCGTTCTGAGAGTGAGGGTCTGAGTCTGGAGGGTGAGACGGTTTACCGTCTTGAACGAAGCAACCAGCCGCTTCAGAGATGGAGCTGCGTCGAGCCATGATGGATGCTTCACATGTCTCACTCCCCAGACTGGACCAAGACCTCACGGGCTTCACCGTGTTGAGCGGTGGAATGTACAGGCTCTCAGCCTATGCCCGAGAGGGAGTAGTTGGAATATAGAAAAACCCCAAAAACAAATCATTGAATTGGCTGAATAGGCAGTATTAGCTATAAAATTGTCTACTGTCATCATCACCATGATTTCAAGTGCATTCCAAATTGATCTATACAATGGTATTGTCAAGTAGCTATGAAAAGACTCTGTCCTCTCTCTCTACAGTAATTATATAGTAATTTACAGAAAGATGGGAATTCTTCAGTACTCCTTTAGGTGGGAGGGGGATCCCATATGGATTATGCTGTTCAGTTTTGATGTCCTTATTACAGAATGGACATAGATTCCCTGGAGAGAGTACAGCATAGAATGACAAAAATTATCCATAATATTATACATTTTCCATATGAAGAAACGTTGAAGATATTAGGCTTACATTCGTTAGAGAGACGCAAAGTTAGAGGGGATATGATAGAGATGTTCAAGTGGGTTAGTGGGATTAATAAAGGGGACACGAAAGATGTACTGAAGCTCAGTGATAGCGAAATAACTCGATCAAATTGTTTCAAATTAGATAAATTTCGTTTCAGAAAAGATATAGACATATATTGATTTGGTAACAGAGTTGTAGATATGTGGAATAGGCTACCAAGTGCTATAGTGGGATCAAGATATGCTTCAGAGATTGACATGTACTGTCGCCGTCAATAGTTTCCTGGACACCCATCTGACGATTACTGGTGATTTGTTTTGGTAACAGTGTTTCCCCCCCCCCCCTCCCCATCCACCCACTCTGTAGTCATGTCCCTCCCCCTCTTTCTCCCTCGTCGGGCAACTGTAAGCCCCTCCCTCTCCACCACCACCGGACTCCACACACAGCACATCCACACCATTATGCTGACTCTCTCTCTCTCTCTCTCTCTCTCTCACAACTGATAATTGTAATTATTCAGCACCATGATTACGTTATATATTTTAGGATCATAGTTACACTATTAAAACGTAAACATTTATAATGTTTCGTATTCGTTAACAGATTTAATATACCAATATCCCTTGGCCATATAGTGAGATTTGTTGACCAAATGTGTTTTATGTATTTGCAACGATCAGTGTAGTATCTGAGGCAGACGTCAGTGAACACAAATTAGTGAATATAAGAACATGAAGCTTTGAATATTTTTAGACAGCTGGCTATATTTGTAAAGAATATCAAACGAAGCCGAATTACTTCATACAATGCTAGCTCGGTATTGCTCGTCAACAATTACTTCATACAATGCTAGCTCGGTATTGCTCGTCAACAATTACTTCATACAATGCTAGGTCGGTATTGCTCGTCAACAATTTGTTTACACCTAGATAGACTTCTTAAAACACTTGGCTGAATGGGGCCGAATGGATAAAATCCCGAAAAAGAGAGTAATGTGTATTCGCCCCTTAAAGAAGCTTCTAAAACTCATAGCAGTTATAATTAATTAATATTTCGGAGATAGTAATGTGAGGGATGTGTTGGTGGACGAAGCGAGGGGGCGGAGCTTACAGTAGGAGACGACGTAGGAGAATGAGGGGTGAGGGATGAGAAACCATACAGAGGGGTGGATGGGGAAGAAGGGGGGGGAGGGGCAACAGTGTTACCAAAACAAATCATGACTCCTTGTGAGTTGGGTGTCCAGGAAATTATTGACGGCGACAGCAAGTGTGAAGTACAATACCAGCCCTCACATCTCCTACAATAAGCGGCATATACCCAACAAGATTTCCCAAATCCCAAAATAGGAGGAAGGAAGGGTCTCTATGTTTTCCAAAGATTCTTACTATCTATATATCTATCTATCTGTATATATATATATATATCCATCCATCCTTCTTAGTAGGGGTAACTAACTTCTTCACACCTTCACACCAGTTCAGTTCAGTTCAGTTTCTATGGAGCTCGTCCTGGAATCTCTTGGGTCAATTCATAGTGTGCACGGGGTTAGTTCCGATTTCTCCACCAGACGGCGCGGGGCATCATTGGCCAGCTCCTCCCAAGTAAATAAACACGTTGAACTCTATGCGATTGAATCGGTTTCTACTTTATATGCTCGTAATGCCGTGTCTAACGTGAACACTATGGAAATTGAGTTATCGCCATACATTCTTAGTGTTCGGAAGGGGGAGGGTCCCTACGGTAAAATAGAGGGAAATTACGACAAGAAAGACTTATTACTGCCTTGTGATAAAAGCAGGGTGTATGAAGAGTGAACAACACCGACTATAACTCCTTATATATATACTGGGCTAACTTAAATACTGTATTATCATTATTTAATGTCGATTTTATAAATTTACACCATACAGTAGTATGTTGATATTTATCCGTTTTCCGTATATTTGTTTAATGATTACTATGCGAGCGAAGGCGAAGCAGAAAACAAACGTTTGTTATAAGTCACCAACATTCCATTACTCACTTCCTTTCTGTAATATATGTTTTTTATTGTTTATATTATATATATATATATATATATATAATATATATATATATATATATGTATATATATATATATATATATATATATTATATATATATATATATATATATAATATATATATATATATATATATATATATTGAGACTATCACAATACACGTGAGCCACTAAATGTTTCTAGTCCTCTCAGTGGGGATCGAACCATCGACCATCATAACGATAGCCGACGCTAATCAATTACACCACGGCAGACTGCCGTGGTGTAATTGATTAAGCGTCGGCTATCGTTCTGATGGTCGATGGTTCGATCCCCACTGAGAGACTAGAAACATATATATATATATATATATATATATATATATATATATATATTGGTGTAGCCAGGTAATACATTTTCTTTAAGGCAGGCGAGGTTGAAGGAAATAGATGTATCAGCATTAATTATTTTATTATTAAGGCTTTCAATAGAACGAACAGCAATTCTCAGGTGTTCTGGGAGATTGTGCAAAAGGTGATCAAAATTCATGATGATCCGACGCGTTTCGATAGACAACTATCATCTTCAGGGAATGGAAGGTAAGTGAATAGGAACTGGAACTGGGGGGGATAGACAGGTTGGGGAGGTGAGAGGTCTCTAAGGATTAGAGAGAAGTAAAGATGGAAATGAAGAGCAAAGTTGAAGAGTAAAAGGTGGAGGGCCGTCCTCCTTGCAATTCTTTGGTGATTCTTGGATGTGATAAGTAAGAGTAGTCGACGAGTATCAGTGCATCTTGTGGAGTGCTAGGTGGTGCTGGTGGTGTGGAAAGGCCGTTGATGTTGGTGAAGGTGGGAGATAAGAACATAAGAACATAAGAAAATGGGAGTCTGCAGAAAGCCGATTGGCCTAAGCAAGGCAGATCCCTGTCCCACACAACCCAAAATCAATTACAAAGCCCAATTATAGGCTCAACACTCTAATACCCTGAGGATCATCTTACCAAAACGGTTAGAGATTAACGCAGGATTATGGGGTCTGCAGAGCGCTGATTGGCCCAACCCGGCTGATCCCCCTTCACACCCAACCCTTCTCGTCCATATGCTTATCCAATTTGATCTTAAAGCTCCCTACAGTTTTAGATCCCACTATAGCACTTGGTAGTTCATTCCACCCATCTACAACTCTGTTACCAAACCAATATTTGCCTATATCTTTTCTGAAACGAAATTATCTAATTTGAAACCATTGGTACGAGTTCTTTCGCTATCACTGAGCTTTAGTACATTTGTCATGTCCCCTTTGTTAATCCCACTAACCCCCTTGAACACCTCTATCATATCCCCTCTAACTCTGCGTCTCTCTAACGAATGTAAACCTAATTTCCTCAACCTTTCTTCATACGGAAGATTTCTAATATTATGGATCATTTTTGTCATTCTACGCTGTACTCTCTCCAATGAATCTATGTCCATTCTGTAATAAGGACACCAAAATTGGACAGCATAATCCATATGGGGTCTCACTAATGACAAGTAAAGTTTTAAGATAACATCAGCAGTTCTGTTACTCACACTCCTAGAGATGAACCCGAGAATCCTGTTTGCCTTATTACGAACGCATATACACTGTGTTCTAGGCTTCAAATCATTGTATATAAGAAACAACAGGGGACCTAATACCGATCCCTGGGGGACACCACTTTTGAGTGCTCCCCACTCTGACTTGGTACCATTTATGCTGACTCTCTGTTTCCTACCAATTAGCCATGACCTAATCCATCCCAACAACGCCCCACCTATTCCATGTGCCTCAACCTTTCTCATGAGGGACTCTGTCGAACGCTTTACTGAAATCTAAATATATAATATCGTATGCCTTGTCATTATCTACTGCTTCATATACCTCTGAGAAAAAACTAAGCAAATTAGTAAGGCAAGAACGTCCCTGAGTGAATCCATGCTGAGAAGAATTGATTAAGTTAAATGTTTCTAAGTGGTTTCTCATTTTCCTAGCAATAATTGACTCTAGTAGCTTTCCTATGATTGAAGTGAGACTAATGGGACGGTAATTGGATGCTATTGATTTATCACCTTTTTTGAAAATCGGAACTACATTTGCAAGCTTCCAACCTTCTGGAATTATACCTGTTTCTAATGAATTGTTAAAATGAAAAATGTAACTTAACTCATCTCTACATTCTTTTAATACTCTGTGGCATATACCTCATCGGGACCAGGCGATTTCTGAGGTTTCAGTCTGTCAATTTCCTTAAGCACATCATTTCTACTTATAGTAACCGTACTTAACCTATTTTCTATACTATCGCTATATACCTTACGGGCTTCTGGAATCTGTGCCAAATTTTCATTAGTGAAAACGGATAGAAACTGATTATTTAATGTACTGCACATTTCTAAATCATTTTCTGTCATTTCTCCTATCGAAGTTTTAAGGGGGCCTATTCTATCTCTAACTTTAGATTTATATAGCTGGTAAAAAGCCTTAGGGTTATTTTTTGAGTCATTGGCTATCCTGATTTCATAATTTCTTTTGTCTGTCCTTATACCTTTTTTAACCTCTCTTGATAGATTCTGATAGTAAGAAAGTAGGTGAATTTCGCCTTTCTTAATTTTTCGATATATTCCTCTCTTTTTTCCTAGAAGGTCTAATAGTCTATTATTCATCCATTTGGGTTGGTTCTGTGTTGATCTAAATTTTCTTTTGGGGATATATTTATTTTGCGCATTGTGGAGTGAAGAAATACAATTATTATATGTAGCTGTCAAATTATCCTGAGTTAAGACAGGTATCTGAGAGAGAGTATGTTCATTAGCGCACCTGGGTCCACTTAATAGTTTAACCATAGGATCGACTCTTAAGGCTCTTCTAAATCCACCATAATTGGCTTTTCTGAAATCTGGGATAAGTGTCGTATTCTCTTTAGCCTTTCCTGTCCATTGTATGTTAAAATAAATTGATTTATGATCACTATTTCCTAGTTGGTCTCCTATCTCGACATTATTTATCATTTGTTCATTATTACTGAGAACTAAATCGAGGATATTATTACCTCTAGTAGGCGAGTCTATGAATTGAAATAAAAAACTATCCTGTACCGCCTCAATAAACTCTTTTGAATCTGAGTCGCCGATTTGATGCTGCCAATCAATATTCGGAAAATTAAAATCCCCCATAATACACACATTGCTAAACCTTGATGCTATTTTCACTTCCTGCCATAAAGCTGTACCTTCGTTTTTACTCATATTTGGTGGTCTATAAATAACTCCAATAAATATGGTCTCACTACCTTCGCTAACCTCTACCCAAACACTTTCGTTATCAGTATTTAGTCTAATACCTGATTTAATACAGCTTTTTAAAGAACTCCTGACAAACACTGCTATTCCGCCGCCCCTCCTACTTGTTCGGTCGCGTTTAAACAAACTATATCCTGGTATATGGAATTCTGCTAACAAATGTCTTGATTCTGTATTAATCCATGTTTCAGTCAGTGCTATAATGTCTATATTTTCGTTGCTAACAAGTGCGCTAAGTTCATCCATTTTGTTACATAAACTCCTACAGTTTGTATAATATAATCGCAATGAATTTATTTTACTGGTATCGGATTTCCCTTTATTTCTAACTGAATTCCCATCTTCTGTTACACCTTCAATATTTCTACTAGCAGTACAATTAAAATCCTGTGACTGATATTTTCTATTCCTATCTGATGTACCAGTTCGGCAATTTACCCTATCTAGACAATTATTCTTACTCATATTATCAGGCTTTATTTTCAGCGAAACCCCGCGACAATCCTATCTATGATGTTGTTTATGAAGCGGATCTCATTATTCGTTATTTGTAGTTCTCTCTACTATGTTATATTCAGGAGGAGGGAAGTTGTTTATTTCACAGTATTTCTTAAAGTCATATTTATTTTTCAACTCTTTCCAACGCCAGTTATGAGATTCTTGCTTTTCTCTGGCTATCTCATAGAAGGTTCTGCAGAAATATCCGGTTTTGGCTGTTTCATATTTTCTGATCATTTGGGATACAGGTTTGCTGTAGTCTATTAGATCAATATCTGCAGTTATGCTTTTCAGGTTAGAAAAGTCCAGTTGTTTTGTATGTTGCTTCCCGTCTTGCTGTTTCTTGTTCGTTTGAAGGGGTTTGGGATGCTGGAGGTGTCGAGGCTTGTGCCGGTAGCTGGTCCTCCGCTGGTTGTTGTTCCTCCCGCCGCACGCACAGTGGTCGCGGGAGCAGGAGTTTTGGCCCCATGGTATTCCTCGGCTCAGCTGCTATCTTCTTCCTGGATGGTTTCTCGGTTGTTGCTGGGTCTTCTTGGGTGTTGGGAGGGCTTCTTCCTCTGTTGTGTCTTCCTCTTGGTGTTTGATGGGGTTGCAGAGAAAGCCTCCTGAGGAATGATGATTGTCGGCAGGTTGTTGTATTTCAGCAGACAGGGGATCAGCTTGCAGATTCTAAGCTCATCTGAACCAGCGATGGCTATAGCTGATTGAATGCAGGCATAGATCTTTGCCCTTAGAACTGCTTCCCCTTCTGCTGTAGTTGTTGTTGTCGCCTTTGGTGGATGATTCCGGGGGGAGAATGAAGAGCCCTTGACTGGGAATCCTTCAGGGCCTTTGATGTTAATGGCCTCAGGTACTTTCCTCCCGGAATAGATGGTGAATTCCACTGATTCGCTATTCTTTAGCGAGGCCTTCTTGCTGCTTTTGTTGTTGTTGTTGATATTGGAATGGTGAAAAAATATTTCCTCATTGTTGGTCATAGTAATGAAGCCATAGCCTGCCTTGTGGTTGAACCACTTGACCATACCACTGGCTGTGGTAGTACTGGTGGCCATGGTAGTGGTGGTCAAGAGCTAGTTGAGAGGCAGGTGTTAGCATAGGATATAACATAACAGCTTATTTATACATTTTAAGTAGATCACAGTAAGGTTTATTGGGTGTCGGCTAGCATATGATTGGCTAGTTGGCGACCAATGAGGCGCGCGCTTTTCCTGCCTCCTGGTTGGATGGGAGGGTTCGTAGATGCTAGATGTTGTCGTAGGGGGTCTGCTGGGCGAGGGGGGGGGGGGGGGGGGCCGGGCCCTTGTGAGGGGCGGCGGGCCAGTTGTATCTCGGGTTTCTGGTCCAGTTTGAAGCGTAGGGTTGAGGGGCGGCGTGCCAAGGGACGCCAAGACTCGAGTAAACACCAAACGCCAAGGACCACCACCGACGAAACCAAAAAATACTCCCAAGCTGCAGCTCAACCTTCCACGACCACTGAGCCTGCACAGGAGTAAAGTGGAGCTTACATCAACTCCAACACCACCATCAGCAACTCCAACAACACCTCGACTCATTGCAAACTTCCAGCCTGACACCTTCGCTGAGCCTCTACCATAGGGGAGGTGTGGTGGAGTGGTCATGCCACTGGCCTGGTAATCCAAAGGTCCCGGGTTCAAATCCCGATGTATCAATGGGAAGATATTATTGGGATGGAATTTGTGCTGTACCTGGTATCAGTGCATTACCACAAGCCCACCGAAACGTCAATAAAATACCCTCATTGTTCCCTGATTAAATAGCACTGTATGAATATTCCCATATTCAAAATATGCTATAGGGGTGCAATGCCTGGTGAGTTATCTGCTCAACAGGTGGCGTTGTGTGTGTGTAAGTGTGAGAGTCCGAGTGTAGAGGGTGAGACAGTGAAGCACGGGAACGAGGTGGCTTCAGAGATGGGGTCGTTTCGGGCCATGAGTGAGCACCGTGCCTCATGTGAAGGCAAGATGGCAGGTGCTCGTTGTACTCTACGTGCTTCACATGTCTCACTCCCTAGACTGGAACAAGACCTCACGGGCTTCACTGTTCATTGTAAAGCGGTGAATGTTAAGGCTCTCAGCCTATGCCCGAGAGGAAGTAAGTTGGAATATAGAAAAAACAAAAAAAAACAAAAAAACAAAAAATGCCAATGATCTACGACCAGCCCGTGTACGACCAGCCTGTGATCAAAAGCCCTCCACCAAGACCAAGGAAATTCGTCCATCTGAAGAAGTCCAGAATGCTGCAACTAGGAACCCCAGGATTAAGCAAGGTGGTTAGCCCACCATCTTTCATCTCTCCAACTCTTCATACTCACCACTTTACCTTCAACTTCAACCTCTACTTTCTACACTTGTGGGACTCTACCTCACAGTTACCTATTCACTTACCTTCCATTCCCTGAAGATGATAGTTGTCTATCGAAACGCGTCGGATCATCATGAATTTTGCTCACCTTTTGCACAATCTCCCAGAACACCTGAGAATTGCTGTACGTTCTATTGAAAGTCTTAATAATAAAATAATTAATGCTGATACATGTATTTCCTTCAACCTCGCCTGCCTTAAATAAATAAAAAAAAAAATATATATACGGTATATATATATATATACTGTATATATATATATATACTGTATATATATATATACTGTATATATATATATATATATATATATATAGAGAGAGAGAGAGAGAGAGAGAGAGAGAGAGAGGGAGATCAAATAATGTCTACGTTTTGGAAATTAGAGATAGGCCTACTATACAGATTATAAGCCTTGTTACAACAGCAGAACTGCGCATGAATACCGTACAGAAATCTTTGAGAACAGAATATTAACCCCTTCTTTACCGGTAACGTCTTTTTGTATTTGATTTCAGCTACATTTAGACGATTTTGTCTAAGCTTGGGAAGAATATATGATATCTAAAAGGATTAATTGAGATAGGCTGTAGCCTTGTAATGAGTAGACGTCCTTCCTAAGCTGTACAACATCGTCTAATAGTGGCCAGAATATAATGATAAGTACATCACCGGTACAGAAGGGGTTAAAGGCACGTAACACAACCTACCGGTACATAGGCTAGGCCTACTTATAATTTCAGTGATGCATAATACAGGTTTAGTTAATTAATATGGTCAAATCTCCGATGTATTTATTATTGTAATACCCTCTACCCGCAAAAATTCCGCAACCATAGAAATACCCGAGTTGACAAAATATAACCGATCGAGTTTGGATTTTAATCAACATTTGATGTCAAACAACTTCAAAAGTTAAAACCTACACCAAATATCACCTTATATATGGGCTAGACTTAAAAATACTAACTGTAAATTGATGAATTTTACACCAGAATTTTAGACCAATTCACATGGATCATAATGTAGGTAAGGTATGTCCATAAACGGTACCGGTACCAGGTATATAGTTTTGCTTCAACCGACAAACTTCATGATAAATCGTATATTCTCCTATTATGGAAGGTAACATATATTTATACAACGGACTTTGCTTAAACCTCTTCAAATAAACCGTTAGTTAAGATAATTCTTAGGTAGGTTTGGTGGGTTTGATAGTGTTGCACGTCAATGGTTGGCAAAAGAGCCAAGTTCAGATTTATATAATTTTGCTGCATTAAAATGGTAAAACTATGATGGATTTTGCTTATATTGCCAACGAGACTACTTAATTTAGTCTAAATTTCCCTGCATATATAGATGCAATTTATCCGACACGTAAGCATATTATATAAATGACCTATTTACAAAATTGGCATATGTTGGGGTGAAATTAATAAAATATAGATTATAAAATATGTATATTTTCAGTTGATAGATACCGGTAATGTTGGGCATAGCCTAATAAACTCTTTTCATATGTTTCGTTTTATTACCGATACTTACTTTACATCTAGCAGCTTTGCCATTGTACCAAGATCAATGCCTTACATTATGCTTTGTTCCTTATGTTATTTATCATGGAATGTGTCTGTTGAAGCAAACGATATACTTGTACCGTATATGTACCTTAACCTACATTTTAATCTATATGAAGAGGTCTAAAGACACACGATTATTCCTTGTCTCTTCATTTAGTATATAATACATACGTTTGTTATATATCTGCCGGTAGGCTACACTTCGTGATAAATCGTATTGTCTCTCATTATGGAAGGTAAAATAGATTGATATAAACATATCTTGTGTAAGAATGGAATGGTCGAAAACACATGAAAAATCTCCCCTACCCTCACCCATCCACCATAACAGACATTTCATATAAATCATTAATGTGGTTAATAGATGTTGGTGTCCTATTAATCTTTTGTTTTCAGTTGGCTTTGCATAGGATACGGTAATCTAGTGTAGGCTAATGGTATACGCTTTGCCGTAAATTGCGGTTACCTCCCTAATACATCGATAAACATAAATGTGTATACAAATATATTGTGTAATGTTACGCTGGCCAGCTTGCCAGAATGCACTCGTAACTCGCTAGCGCTCGCCAGGGCAGTGAAATGGGCTACAATAATCGTAGAACGATGTTCTTTCTTTCATAGAGTTCATGTTGTCACAGACAGATCAGTGGTGGTCTTTATTCTTGTTTGTGACACTTGGAAGTATTTTATATCATTGATAGAATATAAGATGCATTGTGTGAAGTTGTAGGGAGAAAGAGAGCGAGCAGCGTGGTGGTAATATGTGCGTGTGTATTTACGTGTGCCTCCCTCGCTCGGAGGAGTTTCCACGCTCGTATTTGGCCGGCGGGCCTGACACGCCATATGACGCCTGCTCCTCACTCATGACGTAGTCGTCTGTGATTGGGTGTTGCTGCCTTTGTCAGTGTTGGGGGCTCCTGCCCGCGTTTCTCCTGCAGAGCTAGGCACAGCGTGCTTGGTCCTACATGTCTTTTGCAATCTGTCCCCCCATCTAACCCCCTGTACTACTATTTCTCTCTCTGAACTTCTTCTTTTTCATACTTCTCTCTTTATTCAATTACTTATCCCTTCTGGTTCTGCATACGACTTCCATAGTCGGCCAGTCGTATTACCAGCACCAGTTTTCCATATATGTTTGCACTAGCTTTAGGGATTATTAGAGTCATAGTCAAATGGTATCATAGTGTTGGGGTGCTTCTAATTATTGAGCTGTTCTTTCCCATTATTTAATGCTAGACAGTGGAAGGTATCTTTGGTCGTTGTCTGAGTTATGTATGTGGCAAGTCAGAGCCTGTACAACATCGACGAAGCTAGGTAGCCTGTAACCCTTGTGCATATTTTTCCTTTGCGAGTGTAGCAGTATACAGGTGAAGGGTTTTTGCCTACACTTACCTGTATGCTTGCTACCTCATTTTGTTGACCTTTGTGGAGCGCCAGGGTAAGACCAGATACTTGAGATCTAGACTTACCAAGAGAGCCTCCAAGTCACTTAACGTAACATAAGGGAAATCTGTTCAAGGGGAGACAGTAGGCTACGAGCATGCTTGCGCTCTGCCTAGTTTCCTAGTACCTTTTATGCCACTGCTAGACTTTATTAGTGAGAAAGACAGCATTGTGTTTATTAACTTTAATTGTGTATGCTTTAGGAATTATTCACGCCTTATTTTAGCCTAGGTTGATGCATAGTGCACAACCCAGTTTGGCTGTTATGTTGGCTAAGGAAGTACTGTTTTGAGTGGCGATTATTAGTGCTGTCACAGAGTTGTTGCACTCCCTTGTTATATATATGTATCCTACTTTTTGGTGTATTTAAGATACATGCTTTGGT
Organism: Paralithodes platypus; assembly: GCA_032716605.1. Taxonomy (NCBI): domain Eukaryota; kingdom Metazoa; phylum Arthropoda; class Malacostraca; order Decapoda; family Lithodidae; genus Paralithodes; species Paralithodes platypus. The sequence continues at coordinate 52,995,567 of CM064567.1, forward strand.
GTCCTGGTCCTGCATTATTTCTGTTCTATATTAACGAGCATCTTAGAGCATCAGACGTTTTCAGAAGATTCTTTATCTGATTGCTGTAGGACTAGACTTCCAGTGTTTTCATAGAGCATTGAAGAGTTTAGTGGTGAGTACAGACTCACACTAAAGTTAACGTAAGCATATATTCCTTTATTAAATCTTGTTATAGTTTATTCAAGGTTTGGAATTAGCGTACCGTTGTTGCAGATATAACCTATCATCTAGTCCATTATTAAGTGCCCTTGTTTATTTCGTAGTGCCGGTCGTAACAGTAAAATGAGACAATAAATATCAGTACTAAGCCTAGTCCTTATACAAAAAGATATTAGACAGTTTCCAGACGGCGATGGATGATAAAGAGCTTTGCGCTTTATATACAACATAATAAAAAACATTTACTCTTATTGACCACTGCCGTCTGATAGGTACTGTATGCATCTGTAGTTTTATGATTGAAATAAGGCCTATATATATTTGGGTCAAATTACTTAAGATATGTTCATTATAATCCAAACATCCACACATATTAAAGGAGAGAGCTCAATATTCAGTCTTATCATCTATTCATCATATTGTTTTCTGTTACTGCTTTGAAGCTTGTTATTGTTTCCTTAATATATTTTCCTTACATCTTTGATTGTTTGAAATCAATACAAAAACACATTGTCTTGTCCGTGTGTGCTAAAACAACACAAACTTGACCAGTCTCTTTGTGTACAAGCGCGCGGCAGCCCCGTACCATAGGGCCAGGTACTGGTTTGTTTATTATTGTCACGTGACCTGACGTCACGGCCGCACTATGAATAGGCAGACCACACACACGCACACACACACACACACATAGTTCTTTCGAAAAGTCTATACTCGGCGTATTATATTTAATTTGAAGTTAGAAAATATACATTTGCATATTACAAATTACAGATAGGTGGGAATTCTTCAGTATCCCATTAGGTGGGAGGGGGGAGGGGGGACATTGACAGGGCGAACTCACGGCGGGGCGATTTCTCAAAGCGGGGTGAACTCGTTTCGGGGTGATTTCTCCAGTATTCACTGAGAGTGCTCTGAAGAACAATGATTGTTGTAATACTGATAAAAGAGTGAAACATTTCACAAACATTGCTTGTCAACTGGTCAACACAACGAAAAGGACGGTCAGTCATCTACAATCAGAAACTTTCCAAACGGAGTCCCACAAGGATCCGTCCTATCGCCCGCACTCTTCAATCTGTACATGCACGATATAAGTACACCCAATACGCTCCAAATAAACTTAGCCTCCTATGCAGATGACATAACACTCACATGCACACACCATGACCCAAAAAGAGCAACAGATCTCCTTCAACCCTATTTCAACACACTACATGGCTGGTGCACTACAAACAGACTTAATCTAGTCCCAGCCAAATCCACCGCAACCCTGCTCACAAGCTGGACAGGAGAACACGAATACATCCCTCAACTCACCATAAACAACACACCCCTAACACATACACACACACACAAAATCCTAGGAGTAACATATGATACTCATATGACATTCAAACAGCACACCACAAACATTAAAAAGAAACTGACACCCAGACTTAACGCCCTCAGGTCACTTGCTCACACAAAATTTGGACACAACAAAGAAACTACCACCACAGTATATAAACAATACATAAGATCAGTGATGGAATACGCAAGCCCAGCCTGGGCTTCTAACCTAGCTGAAACACATCATAAGACCTTACAGACTATTCAAAACAAAGCCCTGAAGATCATTACAGGCTGCATAGCTACTGCACCCACAGATCACCTACATCAAGAAACCAAAATCCTCAAAGTCAAAGACCATCTGGACATGAGAGGCACTCAATTCCTGGCAGCAGCCTCCACGAACCAAGACCACCCACTAAACTACATGGCAACACACCCACAGACACCAAGAAATATCAAAACAACACCCAGCACATGGTATCACACACAATTATTGTCCTCCCTCCCTCCCTGCCCACCCCGAACCAACTTTTAGAAGCACACCCATACTCATATCTCTCGCCGATCCATCCACTCACTCACAGACAACACGCAGCTGCATGCACGACCTCCCGAAATCCATCCTTCCGAATCCTCCCTCCCTCGCGAGGACAGAGTCCACCTGGACAGGCTGAGATGCGGACACCATCCAGCTCTCCTGAGCTATCAGAAGAGACTGGATGACTCCGTTGTCGACGCCTGCCCGGGATGTAACACAGCACCCCATACCATTAAACACATCATATAAGACTGCATTTCACACAACCACTTACGCCAACAACACAATCTACACTCAATGAGAGCTCTGTGGGAAAGCCCGATCGTGGCCATGGCCTTCCTCAGGGACTCGGGGCTGTTCGGCCAGGCAGCTTAGGGAACAACAACAACAACAACAACAACGAAAAGGACCGTGATAACTAAAATGCATAAATTGAAAGATTACTGAGCATTCAAATCCAAAAAAGAGAATAAGCAATGTTCTTGTTAGTATTTCAGTAAATTACGATTGATAATAATTATGTAGGACTGATAAGGTTATAGTAGTTGACATAAAATATATACAGGAATCAGTGCACAGGTACAGGCTATTTCCGGAAATTTTCGATCAACAGTTATGTTTGTGGCAGCACTATGAGGCGCTATTATGTATATAATTGACAACTATACTGAGTTTGAATGATATAATGACCATGATCTACATTCTAATAATAACATATATTTAGAAGCTTCCAAAATTAACATTAGATGTTCCAGAATATAGTTGCCCAGAAAAGTGGCCGGGGAAAGGTGACCCAGTTAATCCTATATAATTAATAAACCTTCTCCTCCTACTCTAATCCTTCTAATCGGTCACGTCATTAGTCTCCCCACACACTCAAACACAGGACATTCCTATAGTCAAACAGATCTTAACAGGCGGTCCTACCCGCGGTTACTCCCTTTACATTGGTGCCACATGTATAATCCCTAACAACGAAAATATATTATTTTCGGTATGAAGTACCTTAAGTCGGTTTGAAATGCTCAGGCTATTTCTACAAGTACAAAAAAGCTTTATTGTTTTTATAATTAATTCGCTTATTAGTAAATTCAATGGACATTGTATATAGCTTGGCAACATGGCTACCGCGAGTTGTCAGACGTCGGCCAAAAAAACTCATCACAAATTTCACCTGATGGCGCGCTGCCAGGCGCACAAAATTTATACTCTCACTTCATTTAATTCCTGACTTTGACACCATCCACAATGGAAGCCACTCCAAATCGCCCCACCACTTGCATAGTCAGACAAAACAGATGGTACAAATGGTACAGAGGGGAAACCTCTTAAAAAAAAAATGCGCCAAAACTTTTACCTCTTGGGTGGTGTGGAAAAAAATTAAAAATATAAAATGGTAATATATTACCAGTACATACATACGTACATACATATACATATATATATATATATATATATACAGTATATATATATATATATATCGAACCGTCGACCATCAGGACGATAGCCGACGCTTTAATCAATTACGCCACGGCAGACTGCCGTGGCGTAATTGATTAAAGCGTCGGCTATCGTCCTGATGGTCGACGGTTCGATCCCCACTGAGAGACTAGAAACATTTAGTGGCTCACGTGTATTTGTGATATATTCTCAATATATATATATATATATATGAGAGAGAGAGAGAGCAAGAGCGCCACAAAACTGTGTGGGGGGGGGGTAGGGGAAAGTGGATGCAAGTGTGGTGTGGAGTATGGGGGGGGGGGGGGGGGGGTTAGAGTGGTGTGGTGTGTGTGTGGGGTGGGGGGGGGGGGGGGTGAGGTGTGTAGGGTGAGTGAGAGAGAGAGATAAATAGTAATATAATTTATTATAGCAATAATAATCTATGCATTCATGTGGGCTACACAGTCTTACACATACATTATATAGAGAGAGAGCCGATCTCCCTACATTGACCTTGACCGGGGGGGGGGGGGGGGAGGTAGCGAGAGTAATTTGGAAAGGTTGTCGTACGGAAAGGGTCAAGTGGACAGGTGGCACCAGTGTAAGGGTAGGTGACCGCGCCCATAACCACCTGTTTAGGTCTGTAGGACTATTGTTGTACAATGCTTCACTAGTATTGTTATATATTTTTTATGATTTGCTATTTGAATATGAGCTATATATACTCTCTCTTTCTCTCTCTCTCTCTCATATGGAAGTCTTATATATACTGAAAGGGTCAGACAAGGTGGATTAAAACAAAATGCTTAGCCTCAACATTACACAGAGTTAGTAATATGGATATGATGAAAAGTTAACTCGTGATGGTGTAGGAGGTTGGACTCCCTGCCTGTACGGTTTGAAACCCTGCCCTGTCAGCTATATTTGTCATCAAATGAACAACTTGTCATGCTTGGGGCAGCCAGATTTCGATTAAATGATTGTCTGCCACTCGATTGTCTGCCATTCGAATTGTCTGCCATTCGATTAAATGATTGTCTGATGGAGGGGGGGGGGGCCCCCCCCCCCCCCCTCCATCAGAGTCGGGTTGGGAAGGAATACTGGTAGAAGTATCAAATTCCTTCTTTTAACCCTCGTGATGGTGTAGAAGCTTGGACTCCCTGCCTGTACGGTTCGAAACCCTGCCCTGTCAGCTATATTTGTCATCAAATAAACAACTTCTCATGCTTGGGGCAGCCGGATTTCGATTAAATGATTGTGTGCCTCCCCATCAGAGTCGGGTTGGGAAGGAATACTGGTAGAAATATCAAATTCCTTCTTTTAACCCTCGTGATGGTGTAGGAGGTTGGACTCCCTGCCTGTACGGTTCGAAACCCTGCCCTGTCAGCTATATTTATCATCAAATAAACAATATATATATATATATATATATATATATATATATATATATATATGTGTAGTATAAAACTTTATAAAAGTGTAAAGTGATTATATGTGATGTCAATACTGTAGAATCATGCACCAAGTGTTATAATTAAATGGCAAAAGTTACCAACAGTATGTAATAGATTGCTTTGTATTTTCATAAATATGACTGACTAATAGTCCAGTCAATCTACTAGAAATATGGGCTGAACCTGGCACAAATTGCAACATTAATGATTTCACCTGTATTGACTTTAGGAAACCCACAAATACAACATATCAAAAGTATATACTCAATAATCCGGATAGTGGAAAGTCCTCAAAATAGCATAATTATGTTAATTAGTCCAATCATAATATAACTGGACCTGGAAATAATTGCAACATAAATTATTTCATCAGTATTGGCTTCGGGAAACCCCCAAATACAACATATCAAAAGTCCTCTGAAATCCGGGTAAGGGAAAGTCCTCAAAATTGCATATTGATGTTAATTGCTATCGCCATGAGCCGAAAATTGAAAACCAGCATAACTTTACAACCAAGTGTCCTAACATAATAAAAGTGGGGTCTATACCCATGTTTTCATGGCCAAGGAATCCAATGTACAGTGTACCGCAATTATAGCGCGTACAAAAAATAGAAGGTAGAAAATGGTTGCTGGAAACCTTTCACATCCTCCTCCACCCCCCCTACCCTCCCTGCCACCCTACGTCTACCAAAAAGTCTCACTGTTTTGTTTCGAATATATGAAACGAGAAGTCACCCTCCCTTCTCTCTCTCTCTCTCTCTCTCTCTCTCTCTCTCTCTCTCTCTCTCTCTCTCTCTCTCTCTCTCTCTCTCTCTCTCTCTCTCTCTCTCTCTCTCTCTCTCTCTCTCTCTCTCTCTCTCTCTCTCTCTCTCTCTCTCTCTCTCTCTCTCATGCACAAGTTTATATGCTAATAATTAATTTATGCTAGTCCGTCCGTAAACAAAAATAGCGTATGATATACTGCATTTATTTACTGCATATATATAGAGATATATATGGAGAGAGAAAGCGAGAGCGAGAAAGAGAGAACCAGATAAATTACAAATTGATAGAAACGAATCTTGTCTTACCTTGATCGGACTAATATTTACGTAAAGGTTGTATTATGTAATTTGAGTCACCAATAAGATAAGTATCAGTAATGGACCATACCTAACTGATAGCATGGTTAAACAGTTATCTTCTAAGATAGGACAAATGTAAAATTCCCGTATATCAACGAAGAGTACTCAAAAGAGTTAGAAGCTGTAAACCTTGTTTTATTATAAACAAAATAATGATTAAAAATCAAATAAACATAATATTATGATTTATATTTAATAAATACAATCTATAATTAATTAATAATGTTATTGTTATATTAATTAATCTTACATGGACATATATATAAATATATAGTGAAGCAATATTACTAGGGACGGGAAAGTATTTCTGTTCCAAAAATAAAGATGGAAAAGAAATCCATTTTAAGTATTTCATATTTCATAAACTAATGCACATAAAATGTTATTATGAAGGAGCCATTACAACTAAACTGTATACACAGGTGCGTATACAATGTTAATTTATTTAGGAACACTCCATATTCGTTAAATATTTCCCTATTAATTACAAAAGATGAAAACACTAACGTTATAATATTATGAACCCATTATAACTCCGTATAGCGGGTGGAATTACTGGGTAAGATAGGCATACTTTTCTAATGTCCCATTTGAAAAGGCAAATTGGCTTGTTTAGCTGTTTTTGTGCACAAATCCAATGAAGTGGCAAGATATTTTTCACCAATGAGCGTAAACCATAGTTGTAGTATGGATACATTCTACAGAGGGCTGTCAAGATGAACAGACGTGACTTGCAGGTTGCTAGACGCGCACAGATCGTTGCCCTCCGTCAAGTTGGGCACACTGTTCGGGATGTGGCAGATCTTTTAGGGGTTAACAAGAGTACTGTGCAGAGGTGGAGCAGGCGGAATGAAGAATCGGGTGATTTGAGGAATTTGCGTAAGTATGATCATACAGTAAAGTCGGTGTCACACGAGCGATTCTTCCGTCATTTTATACGGGCAATTGTAGTCTGGCAGCTGGAAAATATAAGTTCCATAAGAATTAACTAGGTAACATAATCTACCTTATATCTAGTTTCCGATTGCAATATGAAAGAGCCTCTAAATGGAACCAGATAAAACTTGTTCATCGACAATTGCAGCAAAAAGGCCTTGTGTGACAGTGGCTTTAAATGGTGTAATACATTTCCTTATGGAATTAATATCCTGCTATATTATTTACTTCGGAGTCTTTACACACTTTCACGGTGTCGTGTTTAATCAATTGTAATGTAAAGTTGAGTTTCGATACTGGCCAGTCCCTGATTTCCTAATAAACACATTCATTCATTAATGTGCTCTTGAGTTGAATGGTGACTCTTAGTGAGAAATGGAGGTCAACTCTTGCCATATGTTTTGCTTGAATATTACTAGCGATTTTCTCCATTTACACATTCAAATCTGCTTAATACTGTATATTACCTGTAATACTTCTATATATTTCCCATTGAAATATCTATTGTGTATACTAATCCAGCTATGGTATTATGTCAATTTGATTGATACATGCTCTCTACAGTTAATACTGAAAAACTTAGTAAAATAGGTCGTTATGTTGTCATGTATAATTAATTTATTTTGTTTCTCGCCTATACCTAATTAGCGCGAAGATCGAGATCGCGGGTGACGACGACAGAGGAGGACGAGAGGATCATCCGGGCTGTGCAGGTGAATCCTTTCACCAACGCCACAGCCATCCGGGAGAACTTGAACCTGGAGGCGTCTAATGACACGGTGCGGCGACGGCTACATGAAGCAGGAATTCGGCATTGGATCCCTGCAAAAAAGGAGAGGCTGACCTGAAGCTCACCGCGCAGCTAGGCTAGCCTTCGCTCGGCAGCACGTGGATAAGGATGCAGAGTTCTGGTCCCGGGTGGTGTTTACGGATGAAAAAAAAAAATCGTCTAATAACCACGGTCGCATTCATTTGTATCGCCGTGATAACACGAGGTAAGCTACTGTTTACACTTGCAATTTTATTCAAGTTTAAAGTGTTGGTGGTAATATGCATGATAATCTAATACAACACTATGATGCCAAATAAATAAATAAATAGGAGTATGTAATAACATTATATATATATTTAGGCTCGGTCAGTAACGTCGCTGCCTGCAATCCAGCTTCCGGGTTCGAGCCTCGCCCACGCAGTTAACTGCTTCCCCTTGGCAAAAAAGTGGGGTAATAAAAACCTAAGTTCGAGCGCTTGCGAATCCCTTATATGGGAGAGACGGGCGCAGGCTAGTATGTGGGTCCTGGACAGGCGCTATATAAGTAACCAGAAAATTATTACCTATCAATTATGCAATTGCAGAGGTCGTTGGCTCCCCGCATACTATGCATCACCAAGCAGCCTATCCGGCTGTCTGTCTGTCTGTCTGCCCTACATTCCACACTTCCTAGAGTGTGCAATGTAAGACAGATAGACGGACGGACGGACGGACGGACGGACAGGCCGTTTCGTGATGCATGGTAAAATATAATTATTGTAGAGGTAAATATTTTCTGCATTCTGAAGTAACATAATAAGAATACGCAGCTCACATGACCTAGGGAGTTGGATATGAATCGTAGTTATGTACTGAACTTTTAACTGCCTTGATGGTGTAATGGTTATAATGTTGAAATTATGTGTGTGGTGTCCAGGGTTCCAATCCTGGGAGGATAACATGCTTCATTAAAACAATTAATGTAGTTTAATTTCATTCAATTAATTAATTGATTAATTCAATTCCCCGCAGATACGATCGGCGACATATCTTTGAAGAACACCAAAGTGGCAGAGTGACTGTGAATGTGTGGGGATGGCTGACTGTTCACGGTGTCGGAGATGTGTCTGAAATTGAAGGAAGATTTTTAATGCTCAGACCTACGTGAATATCCTCAAGGCTTCTTCCTTCCATCTCTTCGCGAGAGAAGTTTTCCTTTCCCCCCTGGTCCCATCATATTTGTGCAGGACCGTTGCCCTGTGCACACCTCTCGGTAGGTTCAGCAGTGGTTCAACAACCAGGAAAATCTTAAGCTCCTAGACTGGCCTAGCAAAGGAGCCGATATGAACCCCATCGAAAACCTTTGGGGTTCCCTTGTGAACACGTGGGAACCAGCCCAGGAGAGGACGAGGGCGGCGCTGATGGAGCACACTAAGGAGGTGTGGGAGATTTTCCGAGGCAAGCCGGAAATGGTTAGGAACTACGCCGGGAACATGACGGGACGACTACAGGCAGTCATTGAAAATGAGGGTGGATGGACAGGGTACTGAATAAAATATAATAAGAAATTTGTGTTATATATGCCTTTCTATTTTTTTGTTTTTGTGTATATACAGTATATTATCCTACTCAGAGATACTTTACGTATTACATCCAAGTTTGCTGAAAGTTATGAAATATTATTAGCCACAAATTCCTGATTTCTTTCAATTGTGAACAATATGAGTAAATTATTGTTACCCATATATGGGAAGATATATCCTAGGTATGGTGTATGTTATTTGTTTTAAACCCTTATGTGACCGAACAATATTTATAGAACTACTTTAAATATCACCTAATAAACCAATTGATCTTTACTCATGAGTTCCATTTGCCTTGGTATAACAAAAGCTGAAAGATAAATATAAAAATCCTGCATACTGTCATCTGACACAGTCAATCATTATCCAACTGATTTAACACAAATAGAATACTTTCTAAGCTGCATTACAAGATCTGATTTAAATATTTCACGATGATCACTACGTGGCAAGTGCTACTTTCACCTATGATTTGGTCTCCGAAAAATATTATTATTACTATAATCATTATTACTATCATTATAAATAATAGTAGTAGTAGTAATGATCCACAATATTATAAATTTATCTTATGATGCGAGGTTAAAAACACTCGGCTTACATTCATTACAAAGTCGAAGATGCAGATTATGATAGAGGTGTTCAAGTGGATGAAGGGAATAAACAAAGTGGACATTAGTAAAGTATTAAAGATGAGTGATAGCGAAATTACCCGTACAAATGGCTTCAAAGTAGATAAATTCCGCTTTAAAAAAGATATAGGTAAGTATTGATTTGGAAATGGGGTTGTGGAATAGATTGCCCAGTGCTTTAATCAGCTTAGAAACAGTGGAGAGCTTAAAACGTAATTTGGATAGTCATATGAGTGAAATTGGATGGGTGTGAAAGGGATCTGCCTCGTATGGGCCGTTAGGCCCTCTGCAGATTTCCGTATACTTATGTTCTTATGTAAAAATATTTCTTGAGTGAATATTTGGAGAACAAGTATTATGTTAATCAACAGGTGACCAATAATGCAATCTCAGTAAAATAAGTGTCTATATCTGTGTTTTCAGGGTCAGTGTATTGAAAGGTGAAACCAAAAATACGTACTATTGTGGACAAAAGTCCTGAGACACCTGCCTGCTAGAGAATCGCAAATTGTTTTGGTAACACTATTACCCCCCCCCCCCCCCCCCCCCCCCCACCCCCATTCCTTCCCCGCTTATCCACCTAATCAGCTAAGCCCCTCCTTCCCTCTCTATACTTCTTTCTTGTTTCACGTCTGCGAGTCCCTTCCCTTGATCACTTTCCACCACTCTGTAGAACCACGGGACGAAAAACACAAAATAACCCTTTCTTTCCCTATTTGTTCACTCCCGTCGAATCTTTGTATTGCTTTGTATATATTCCAAATTTAACTTCTATAGATCAATATCATATCGTGAAATGTGTATTACGTTACATAGGTTTGTAAAATATGGCAAATATGAACATGAACTAACAAAATATAAACCTTTTGATCCTTTCGATGATGGGAGACTATAATCAATTTATGTTATCTAAGTTAGATACAATTGAGACTTAAATATACTTTTGCATTCTCATATCTCAAATCAGTTATGATCATATAAGGAAATATATTCTAATATCTGGGGTAAGCATATATTCCATTGTTCAAGTGTATAACATTTTGAAAAATTATCATTGACGCACACATAAACTTGGTTCCATGGTCCAATTGTATTTAATATACAGAAGGAATATACATTATCTATGGTTGCGTTACCAACCTTTAACTGTCTTCGTGGTGCGATGTATAAGGTGTTGATTTTCGGTGTGAGCATCCTGGGTTCGAGTCCACGGACTGCCACATGTGTTTGTAAATTTCATTAATCGATTTTAGGAGTATGGTTGGTTGTTGGAAGGAACATAATAATTAGAATACGACTAAAGGTAATAATAATAAAACAAAAATAATAATAATAATATAGATACTACTACTACTACTACTAATAATAATAATAATAATAATAACAATAATAATAACATTCATAATAGTAATAATAACTAACAATAATGTATGAACATATTAAATAAATAGTATCAATAATATTAATAATCACAAATAGTCTAGCCTCACTTGTCATTAATGGTTACCTCCATACCATTGTATGCATTATATAAGTCTTATCAACACTTGATAAGATGAACTGTGTAACACCAAGTCAGTAGAGGGTTAAACGTTACTTGACAAATTGGCGGCCATGAATGAGAGGTGAAAAATTGTTGTCCGAACAACCGCTTTGGAGTTATAAGAGGAGTAGAGGGTGGAGGGTGCAGTTAGGGGATCGGCAGAACTTGATTATACCGAGGTTAAATCATTCCTCCACTACTTCGTGCCATCATATCCAAGTCTAGCAGCAAGATGGATGGACGCCACCACGACACTATAGCCCATCGCGCTAGGATGGTTGGAATGGGTGAGGCTGGTCAAAGTGACAGTGTTACTGCCAGGATGATGGGGGTCAGCAGGTCCACCGTCTCGCGCTGGCGCATCCGGTGGGCGACAACTGGGAGTTTAAAAGATCTCCCAAGATCAGGCCGTCCTCGAGAAACGACCAGAGAAGAAGACCAAAGGATCCAAGCTGACATTCGGGAACAACCATTCTCAAACTCTCGGGCCACTAAGGAACGGCTCCAGCTTGATGTTGCCGCCAGAACAGTCAGACGTCGATTCCATGCGGCTGGCATCCACCACAGGTAATATCAACATTTACTTATACCTTTCAGAGCGGGTAATGTATTTTTGGTTGGCTTTAATTTATATTTAAATGTCTACATTCAGCTGAGGAACCATCTGTGGTATTACAATAGTTTATTTAGATTCTTGGTAAAATAGAAGTTCGTCCTAAAATGAATAACATGACCTAATGAGAACCATAATTAAATGAAAATGGCATCACCAGCATTATAAAGGTGAATAATATATTGATGGGAATCATAATATCGTCAACAAATATAATTTAATTTGCATACTAAATCTAATGCAGGAAATTGATCGTCACTAAAAGCGCTTTGCCTTAACCGTTTGAGTCCCAGCGACATGTGCTATCATTTATTTTAGCTATATTTTGACGCTATTATGCAGCTTAGGAAGGATCTGTGGCAATTAAAAGGGTTGGTTTAGATATATTAAAGTCTTATTATTACTAGAGGTTCTACTTAAACTGAATAAAATCGTCTAAATAGTAGCCAGAATAAGGTTAAAAGGACGTCTCTGGTACTGAACGGGTTAAAAACAACCCATTTGTTATTACGTAAGTCTAACCCACTGAGGTTCATGACGCATGTTGAAAGTGTATTCTGGATTCAATTTTCAATATATAATGATTAGGGCTCCATTGCTATTGTTATTTTGCAGTACGAGCAAAACTCTCGTAGTGGGGACGTGTGATACAATATATTTGTATAAAATTGTATGATATATTAGGTTCCTCATTATGTTATATACAGATATACCCTAGTTCATATTAGTAACGTGATTGTTGGTAAGCGACCGTACACTTGCTAGTTGAGTGCAAGAACAGGACGTTTTATTGCTTTGGTGTCATCAAAACGAATCTGAAAATCATTCACATAGAGTATCATACACATTTATCATTGTCTAGATAAGATGTTTTGAGGGAACATGATTTCGGTTAACTTAATTGTTTTTGTACTCATCATTAACATTGCATTAACAGAAAAATACATATATGTCCATCGATGCTTACTACCCTTATGATATTTCATTACTTTTGTAGGGTCCCAGCTGTGAAGGAGATGCTACAAGAGTGACATCGAGAAGGGCGTCTGCAGTTTGCAAGGGAGCACGTGGATAATGATTTGGATTACTGGGGACGCGTGATTTTCTCCGACGAGAAAACGTTTCAGTCAACACATCATGGAAAGCTGCATTGTTGGAGGCCTGATAATAGCCGCTATGACCCGCATCACGTCTACCAAGAGGCGAAGAGTGGTCACGTGACGGCCAACGTTTGGGGCTGGGTAAACTTAAACTGCATGGGGGAGTTGGTGGAGATCAATGGACGATTTACTGCTGACCAGTATATAGAAATCCTAGATGAGGTGATGCTCCCAACAGTACGGGCATACTCCCTACCATATCCTGAAAAAAATAGTGTTTATGCAGGTATGAATCGATATTACTAATTACATAAATCATAATTTATATAAACACAAAGAATATAACAAAGCAAACAACACAAAAATAACTTGAATAGTAACATTACTGTATTTGACATTTGTGCATGTCCTGTAATTTAACTATTAAGATTTCCTTAGTGGTGATGGCGTACGGTAGCTTATATAATGAAACTTATTGCCGGACGCCATGATCTTGGAAGAGGTGGCCACGAACGAAACTACCCCATTTCATAAACATTTCCAAAATTAAAAGTGAATGCTAAACTATTATCGATAACTATAACTATGGTTGGATAGTGTACCGACTACAATATTTACCTATTTTTATTTGAATTATATACACTTCGAATAAGTCCTGGGAATACCTCCACTTTTGCTGGCTGAGGTATGCACTGTACCGTTTGCCTGGTAGATAATAATAACTCCTTCCTTGCCGCATAATTATCAATGTGCCCACCATATTTCATAAACGTTAGTTATTTACATTATGAGATGCCTTATTTATAAACAAACAAACCAATGGAGGCAGAAATATAACATCCTTCCAACTTCGTTAATGGAGGAATTTTAATGTTATTGCAACATTTCCTGGTATCATTTAAGATAGCCTACCAGCATTCCAATATTTATGTTGACTTCTTTTCACCCAGGACCGTTGTCCAGTCCACACTGTCCACACTAATAGGATCGTGCGAACGTGGTTTGAAGAACATCGTGCTGAGGTTGAGCTGCTGGACTGGCCGAGTAAGGCACCAGACTTAAACCCCATTGAGTCTGTGTGGGGCAACATGGTGAACAGCTGGGAGCCCTAGATGGAACGGACCCGGCAGCAGCTTCTGCAGCACACTCAACGGGTCTGGGAGGTGCTCCGAGGTAAACCACACCTCATCTACAACCTGGTATCTTCCATGCCCAGCCGACTACAGGAGGTTATCCTTCGTGAAGGCTACTGGACTCACTACTAGGAAGATGTTTGTATTATATTTTTATTTGTTTTGTAACTTCATGTTAAGGAACATGATACATGAAAGTTTATTATTTTTAAGTTTATGTATTCTTATGTCAAATATAAAATTATATAACAAATATTTATATATATATTGATCATGAGTGAAGTAGCTTAAGTTATGTAAACATTCTCGCAAGTGAATTAACATAATTAGAGATAAAATAACATTAATAAATTGACAAGTATAATCTGTTTCATCTATATACTCCTATATTTACTAGCATTTCATACACATTTGTTTTCACTCACGCCATCACCTACCTTAGTTATTATGATCACATGAGGTTACATTGGTTATGTTGTCATTTTTGAGATATTACCGTTAATTTCAATTATTATGTGTTATATTTAAGTGCACGTTCATATATTTGTAAACAACAAATAAGCTATAACTTCAAATAATAATAACAGCACTGTATCATATTATAATGATAATCATATGGGAAAGAGTTCAGAAGTATATGTGTGAAAGCCGTGCTATAGTCTATTTCCTGTAAGTAGGCGATACATCATGACCTGTCTTCTGTAACTCAAAACGGACTGGAGCAAATTGGTTGTATATTTCCACATTAATTCCCTGACTAACTCTTCCCATTGGTATAAATATTAGCTCGATTACTCGTCGATTCTGAGTTACGGAGGTTAGAGGTCATGATTTCTCGCTTACTTAGAGCGAATAGACTATAGATGGAAGAATAATCGGAAAACCTTTATACACATTCAAAGAGTCGATGAGAGATGGAGCATTAGAAAGAAAGAAAGGAGATAATCGTCATTGTGTGGTTATAGTCAAGGTCAAAATACACTGTGTATCTTGACCTTGGTTATAGTGGTGGACAGTGATCAAGGGAAGGGGCTCGCAGACGTGAAACAAGAAAGAAGTATAGAGAGGGAAGTTGGGGCTTAGCTGAGAGAGGGTGGATAAGCGGGGAAGGAATGGGGGTGGGGGGGTAATAGTGTTACCAAAATAATTTGCGATTCTCTAGCAGGCAGGTGTCTCAGGACTTTTGTCCACAATAGAGCATAATGTTCCATTAGAGCATACAAAAATTGTCCACATCAGCACTTTACCCCAAACAAATATATTTAGGAAATTAATAGGAAAGAGGACCATGAGTACGTTGATCAAAAATTTGCTTCACTCAAGCAAAGTTTGTTGTTGTGGAAGAGGAAGAAACGTTTTGCAGTTGAACAGGTCCATGCAGTCACAACATCAGTCCATGTTTGTAACGGACACAACATTGCATCACAACAATTTGTGAATGTTGGGTATTTGCTGCTGCTGATTGCATATCCATATTATTCATACCAAGGGTTTAATGTATGTACTATTGTGGACATAAGTCCTGATACACCTGCCCGGCAGAGAATCGCGAATTGTGTTGGTAACATTGATACACCCCCCGCCAATACTCCTTCCCCTCTCTACTACCCCCTCTCAGCCAAACCCTCCCTTCCTCTTTCTTTCCTATTTCACGTATGTAAGCCCCTCCCCCTGGATTGTTTCCACCAGTGTAACTATAACCAGGGCCTGACTATAACCATAGGATGATAAATATCACGATAAGCTCTCTCTCCTTCATTTCTCTCATGTCTCCCTCTATCATCGTATCTATGTATTTTTATGCATGCTTTCCAAATCTTCTTCCTAAAATGAAATAACATATCGTTAAAATAGCAATAGGTTACGTAGCTCATGTTCATATTTGCCAATTATTATAAACCTAGCTCAATATAAGGTGTTTTGATCCATTCGATTATGTAAGCATATTAACGATATAATGTTATCTAAGTCAGATACAATTGAGACTTTAATATACTTTTACATTCTCATAGTTCAATTAAGTTATGATTAAGTAAGCCCATATATCCCAATATCTGGAGTAGGCATGTATTTATGTGTTTTACTATATAAATATAATACTATTAAAACAAATCATTGACCCACTCATAAAATGGGTACCTTGATTCAATGCATTGAATATTAAAAGTTAAACATATATGGTTACGTATGTATTCTCAATACAGTATTCGCCTGTCAACCCACCTCCCCCTTAACTATGGTAGCTCACACTAATCTATTCATATTTCGTAACTAGTCAACGCAAACACACGGTCACACATATTAATGTAACATTACACATTACACAAACTTGCATGATATTTTCTTACTTGAGGAGATTTGGCGTCTTTCAACTGCCTCAGCGAGCGCTGCTCCCTCCGAGATTAACCCCTTCCGTACCAGGGTTCCGTTTATTTTTTATTTAGCTATATTTAAGCAATTGTATGCACCTAATGAAGGATCTGTGGTATTAAAAAGGGTTAATTGAGATGGTATAAAGACGTTTAACTGTTAAACTTCCTTCTTTTACTGAATAATAATGTTAATAAATAACTATACTCCATTCACTGGAGAGGGTGAGATTAAAGTGTTGGGAGAGGCCACCTGTAAGTGGTGAAGGAAGTGCTACAGTTCTCCCTCCTTCCGAATGGATAGATGGACCCACGAGAGTGGGTCTGGTTCTTCTTGTCCCTTCGATTACCATAAACAAATACAGAAGTGCAGTTCAGTCAAATCTATGTTTCGATTGCATGTATGTAAATTTACACCAAATTAATTTCGACTGCTTCATCATAACGTTGAGGCAAAATGCCAATATATGGTATGAAATTTGGGTAGGCTATGGTAAATATGGCAGTTGACACGAATTAGTAAGTCGAACATAAGGCGGTGGAAATTTGTAAGACAAAACGGACCATAATTCCTTAAACATGACAAATTTATAGAACTAATATTTCTATATCTATATTAATCACGTGTGAAGTAGCTTAAGGGATATCGTGCCGCTGCAGGTGAATTTATATATCATAGAGCAGAGGACCTTGGTGAATCTTAGCTAGGCCATAAATAGAGACATTTTAGTAACCCTTTTGGTACCGGAGACATCTCATATATATTTCACTATAACTATATTCAGCCTATTATATGTAGATAAGAAAGGGGCTTTTGTAGCTATGGTGTTATTTGCGATAGTCTGTAGCATTTCAAATAGTAGACGCCCTTCTTTAGCTTAATACAATCGTCTAATATTTGCCAAAATAATATTATGACGGAAACAATATCACCGGTACTGAATGAGTAAAACCTCATCATCGTAGCGTTAATTGGATGGGGAGATTCCTGCCCATACCATTATAATAAAACACCAACCAAAGAAACTAATACAAAAACCAACAACCTAATGATTCATGAAGTAGGATATAAATGTAATGGATAAGGAATCTTGTAAATACTGAAACTGGGAATTCACCTAATGTAAATAAGATTATTGTTTTCCCTTTATTACTTTACATATGTAATGTCTAATTATATAATAGGTGTTTCAACAAAATTGCTATTGGGTTAAACAGATCATACAATAAAACATTGAATTATTAGGCCTATTTATTTTAATGATAATAAAATTAAAATAAGATTATTTACATTGTCCGGGCCAAAGTGCATTTCTACCAATTGAACAATATTTTTCAGTGTATCGTTTGCTTGCCTCATAATAAAACAATGCAGAATGATTTCGGCGTGGTCCTCTAATCCTACCGTTTCCTTTAGAGCAAAAATTGTGGGATATTTGGACAATGTTTGTCTGTATTGTATACAAAATTGCATTAGTAGATCCATTTATGATACTTTTAACAAATCTTCTTTGTATATTTATTAGCAAATCATTGAAAATTACCATACCGAATCCTCCCACATCTATTTTGTTTGTATTGGATGGTTTGTGTATATAAAGGACCAGTCGCGCTATGGGTAGTACCCACAAACAAAATATCTCCCACCCTTTTCTCCACAATGGAGGAATCCCCGGAAGCCCTGGAAAATTATATCACAGAAAGCATCGAAGAACAAAAGTTACGTTTGAATATATTGGATGTGGATAGTAATCGTCTGGTGCGCGAAATAAAGCATATTATATTGGGCGAAAACGAGAATGAAGCTTCTATTTATAATGAACTAAAGAAAATGAAAACTAAGCTTGATAATTATAGAGATTTTTTACCAGCCATATAATGCACTGTCCTAAAATTGTACCGATTCTGGACACTGGAAATTCTTACAATAAATATATAATAGAAAAACTTACAATACATGGCTATAACAGCAAGCAAATAATAACACTAAATAAGAGGCCATTCCAGGACATTACGAATACAGATGGCAACGTTATTGATGGTTTAACAATGAAGAAAATCCCGGACATTTTAACAAACATGAAGTCTATCAATAAACCCCTCAGTGATATATTGATAGAAATACCCTTATATTTAAAGTATATGGATTCAAATGTTGAACCTTTGCACAATTATTTTGAAGACCTATCATCTTCCAAATTAAAAGTTCACCTATCCAACATGGCAATGTTGAGACCTCTTAGAATGGGGACGGGAAATAAAGTGAATTTTTTTGGGGGCTCTTTCTATAATATTTCTGTAAAATGGGGACCCCCTGGAAGCTCTGTAATGCTACTAGGTCCCGTAGCCCTTATATATAGTTTAGGAATGTGTCTCAATGCATATAGAAAGTCTAATGATTTTGATTTTTTTTATTTTGACCACCCGAGGATAAGGATAAGATAAGCATATACGAACAGGACGACTCGAATTCAATAAAAGAGTATATGAATAAAATATCGACCGCAAGTACATCCAACCAAAATAAACATGGCTTACAAGACGACGAGGATGACGAAATAGACCATGACATATCGATAAAAAGGGGTATATTTATTATGTTTTAAGTAATCTTTCCTAATACATTGATTAACCAACTGGTGTTTTTTTTTTACTATATTAACCTATGTCTATGTAACTTTATATATATAGATATATTTGTATAAGGAATATGATGTCCACACATGTGACGGAGGTGTGAGTAGTACGGTGAAGCGTTAGTTAGTGACTTATGATAATATTGTGTTAACTATACCCCTAATCTAATTAAAATGGAACCCATGGTATATTCCCTAAATTGAATATGGAGTATAATTGGTCTTACCTCCCCGTGGTATACTCTGGAAACATTAATTTGAAACAAATTAATGGCTAAAAGACCAACTTTCAAAAATCCCCATGGCTAAAAGACCAACTTTCAAAAATCCCCAGAAGTCCCAAGCAATGTGGTTAAAATAATGACAAGGAGAGACCACCTTTTTTTTCTCTCGAACAACAACTTCCAATCTCTACATTCTTTCCCATCCTATCAACATATGATACTCAAACAGCACACACGTCTTGATATTTTTAATCTCTGAGTGAGGGTGTTAGAAATAATTATTTTATTTTCAGCGCGAGATTTAGTGGTCTCAAAAGGTAAGTTAAAAGTTAAATGAATTATGACAATATAACCCTCTCACATATTCTTATTAGTTTTTTATTGTTCTTATATTTTGTTGTAAATCACCTAAACACCCTCAGAGATTTCAAATATCTAGACGTGTTGACCTTTTAAATTACCTGAACACCCTCAAAGATTAACCCTCTCACGTCCTGACGCAATTGTTGAACCTATTAGGGATACTTTAATGCCTTTGTTACCGTCCGTCTTTGTTACCGTCTTTGTTACCGTCTTTGTTACCGTCCGTCACAATAATAAGATGCAGAGGTTGCCAGATTAGCAATAAGAATATAGATTACTCTCACTCTTATAATTACCTCTCCAAAATTAGTTTTCTGCCCACAGCTAACTCAAAGACAACTGCAGAGGTTGAAGTAAATAAACCTTTAGTTTTAAAGGTTTATAAATACCCCGGACGGTAACAAAGGCTTTAAAGTATCCCTAATAGGCTCAAAAATTGCGTCAGGATGTGAGAGGGTTAATCTTTGAGGGTGTTCAGGTAATTTAAAAGGTCAACACGTCTAGATATTTGAAATCTCTGAGGGTGTTTAGGTGATTTACAACAAAATATAAGAACAATAAAAAACTAATAAGAATAACTTCCTGTATTTCTGACAACCTCCAAAAACACCCCCCCAGCATCCCAAACACAAGACATCACACAACAGATGCAAGCATTCAACACCCAGATTTACAACAAAATATAAGAACAATAATACAATTAATAAGAATAACTTCCTGTATTTCTGACAACCTCCACAAACACTCTTCTCACCTATAATTAGTCTTACCCCGTGGTGTATTCCCTAAATTGAATATGGAGTATGACTAGTCTTACCTCCCCGTGGAAACATTAATTTGAAACAAATTAATGGCTAAAAGACCAACACAACAGATCCAAGTATTCAACACCCAGATTTACAATAAAATATAAGAACACCCAATTGCCAGCTGGGTTCGAATCCACGGACTGCCACATGTGCTTGTAATACTTCATTAATCAATTTTTAGGACTGGAAATCCTATCAACACCCCGCCACTAACACCTAAACGTGTATATCGCTAAGTAACATATATCGGCCCACTAGGCGTAATATTATTCGTTCTCTTACTATTACACGCCATAGAAAATGAAAGTGGTGATGCTTAACCCTTTAGTGGGATCACTGTTTCGGGAGACACATTGCCTCGAGCTGGTCGAGGGGGGGGGGGGGATGCATGTACATGCTTAGATTAATATATATATATATATATATATATATATATATATATATATATTTATATTCTTTGAGCAGAAAATGTGTGTATGTTATCATATCCGGATCGCGCCTCATTACCTCGACAATAAGAAGCAATTATGACTTGTTCTGGTAGAGTTTTTTTAGTGGTAATAAATTATACTCCGACGATAAATATATATATATATATTGAGAATATATCACAAATACACGTGAGACAAGTAGTAAATTATACTCCGACGATAAATATATATATATATAAATTATATATTGAGAATATATCAGCGTATTCGTACGAAGAAAAGGAAAAAAAACAGAAAAATCTATGGTGGTGAAACTACCTCACCAATCGGCTTCATATTTGTAACACGAGTCAATTACGCTTCTACCTTCCCCCCACCATCCCCCAAACCACCCTCCGACCCATACATTCAAGTAACATTCCGATGGTATCGATACCATAAAATGATAAAAGTCTCTGAAGTCTATAGTGTCTTTTTGACTATTTTCAGCTACGTTCGCGACTATCGGGGCCCTGATTTCTGGCGAAAATGGACAAGGGGGTGTTTTTTTACCATTATCCTTCCTTTCTCACCCAACTTGATAGATTTAGCCAAAAAAAAACTGGCACTGGCCAGGTTCTTACCTTTCCAGGGTCTGAAGGTGACACTATCACTGTATCACAGTTCACTAACACCGTGAGTAACACCGTACGATGACTGTACACGATAATGACGTTCTTGAACCTGTTGTTGATGAGGAAAAATCGCTTCCGGAGCGCCAGAAAGGAGCGCACAATTCAAGCTTCCCCCCCCCCCCCCCCCGCCTGCACTCCGAGTTCAGATTTTTGCCGCTCCTCGCTCCTCTATATTGATAGTGAGCACCAGAGGTCTTTCCCTAGTGGTTAAGGCCACATATGCATAGTCTACGTGAGTTGCAGTTGGGATGTATGTACATGCATGCTTAGATTAATATATATATATATATATATATATATTCTTTGGGCAGGTAATGTGTGTATGTTATCATATCCGGATCGCGCCTCATTACCTCGACAATAAGAAGCAATTATGACTTGTTCTGGTAGAGTTTTTTTAGTGGTAATAAATTATACTCCGACGATAAATATATATATATATATATTGAGAATATATCACAAATACACGTGAGACACTTTAGAAAATTATACTCCGACGATAAATATATATATATATATATATATATATATGTATATATATATATATATATATATATATATATTATATATATATATATTGAGAATATATCAGCGTATCCGTACGGAGAATATATAAACGTGTATATCGCTAAGTAACATATGATACTCAAACAGCACACACGTCTAGCCCCTAAAACTAGGCTAGCTAAAACACGAGACGTAGACTACATAATGTGGCTCAAATCCCCCTAAAAACTAGGCTGGTTAAGATTGACTTGACAAAAATAATATTTTCTCTATATTATTTTATTGTACACCTTCGTCGGTTGAGACGGGGGTGGTGTGTACATATTATGTGTACATGTGTGTGTACACGTGAGCTATATTCTTTGAGCAGAAAATGTGTGTATGTTATCATATCCGGATCGTGACTCATCATCTCGACAATAAGAAGCAATTTAGGACTTGTTCTGGTAGAGTTTTTTTAATGATAGTAAATTATACTCCGACGATAAATATATATATATATATATATATATATATATATATATATATATATATATATATGTGTGAGTGTGAGATCATAAGTCTTTATAGTTTCCAAATCCTAGTCTCTAACTCCTCCCCCTTCTCTAGGCTATATATATATATATGCTCTTTTTATATGAGAGATTCAGAATTCAACTGCTCCCTGACACAAAAGGTATTATCTTCTAGTCATCTATAATCCCTTCCCCAGCGGTGGGTTTGACTGGGACTCTGCGCTCACAAGTGGACGATAGACAGGTTAGTAATATTTATTCGGACCCCTCTTCATCATCAATATCTTAAATAAACGGGTTCAGTTTGGGGTTATAAAGGTGTATCCGTTAGTGTTCTGGGATTTTGTAATGCCCTTGCATTATTCTACAGATATTTTCACAGCAATTGTTCCGAGGAACTTGCTTCAATTGTGCCGCCTCTCAACATCTTTCTCCGTAGAACTAGGGCAGCTGAGAGCGTCCATGAATTTACACTTTCTCCTCCACAATGCAGAACTTCTGCTTATCAGAATTCATTTATCCCCAGAGCTACTACTCATTGGAATTCACTTCCCTCGAATTGCTTTCCACAAACTTACAATCTACAAATGTTTAAATCCAGTTGTTACAAACATTTTATGAATGGAGGATGCCTTTAGGCACATGGACCTTTTTGTTTTATCTGTGTTTTTCCTTCCTCCGTTCATTGTCTTTAAAAAAAAATAAAAAAAAAAATAAATATCGAGCGGCGAGAGTCGGTATTTTCGGTCGCCTCACAAGGAAAAAAAAAAGGAAAATCTGTGGCGGCGAAACGATTGCACCAATCGGTTCCATATTTGTGTGACAAGTGCCTTACCCTTCTGCCTTCCCTCCACCACAACCCACTTCCAGCGTATCTGTACGAAGAAAAGGAAAAAAAGAAAAATCTGTGGTGGTGAAACTACCTCACCAATCGGCTTCATATTTGTAACACGAGTCAATTACGCTTCTACCTTCCCCCCACCCTCCCCCCAACCACCCTCCCACCCATTTACCTTCCCCCCACCATCCCCCAAACCACCCATACATTCAAGTAACATTCCGATGGTATCGATACCATGAAATGATAAAAGTCTCTGAAGTCTATAGTGTCTTTTAACTCTTTTCAGCTACGTTCGCGACTATCGGGACCTGATTTCTGGCGAAAATGGATGTTTTTTTTGTTTTACCATTATCCTTCCTTTCTCACCCTACTTGATAGATTTAGCCAAAGAAAAACAAATCTGGCACTGGCCAGGTTATTACATGGGTCTGAAGGTGGCACTATCACTGTATCACAGTTCACTAACACCGTGAGTAACACCGTACGATGACTGTACACGATAATGACGTTCTTGAACCTGTTGTTGATGAGGAAAAATCGCTTCCGGAGCGCCAGAAAGGAGCGCAAAATTCAAGCTGCCCCCCCCCCTCCCTGCCTGCACTCCGAGTTCAGATTTTTGCCGCTCCTCGCTCCTCTATATTGGTAGTGAGCACTGGATCAAGATGTCTTCCCTAGTGGTTAACGCCACATATGCATAGCCTACGTGAGTTGCAGTTGGGATGTATGTACAGTTTGCCGCACAAGTCCTGATTCTCACCTTCTCAGTGAAATCGTAATTTAGCAGCTTCGCACACACCTCCCCAACCCCCCTCCCTGACTCCACATCCTCCCTTCCACTCCCCTTTTCCTCCCTCCCCTCCACTGTTCGACTCATAGTATCTCACGGTTGTGAAGTAGGTGTGTTGTGCATCACTTACTTTAATTTTATTATATTGATACCCTAGTTATAAGTTATTATATAAAAAATGTTCCTAATCCCTTCCGTACCATCGATATCCTTTTTATTTTATTCTGGCTACTACTATTCGATTTTATTCAGTTTAGGAAAGATATCTAGTAATTATAAGGCTTCGAACTATCTCATTAAACCTAACTACCACATCCTCCTAAGCTGCATAGAATCGTCAAAATATAGATAGACTACAATATAAAAGATGTCGCTGGTACAGAAAGGGTTAACAAAGTTTAGGCGAGTTACATATGTGTATTAGTATTTCATAAAAAAAACAATGCATGGATATGTTACGCATGAAGCATACTTCGGACTACTCCGAGAAGGAAAGAGAGAGAGATGATTTTAATTCAACATTTCTGACGTCTGGCAATAGATAGATAAATAGACCTTAAGTATTCCCGATTCAGTTGTGAATCAGGATACTATAAATAATATGTATACGTGAATATATATATATATATATATATATATATATACCCAGTATATATACCCAGTATATATATATACTGTATAATTATATAGTTCTTTCCTAAAACCTTATTTCCAATTATGTGGTATTATTGAGAAATGGATGAGCAAGAAATACGCGATGTCAGAATCATAACCACAGAGGGGAAATATAGTAATTCACGAATTTTAATGCATCAATAGAGGAACAGAACACTACCGGTAGTAGTGATGAAGTGATAAGATAGCCTGTATAACTCCACTGTAAATTTTGTAAAAAAAAATGTATTGCGTCATGTATAAACCCGAATAATATTGTCGTATTAGTCACTATGAGAGGAATGACAAAATCAAGTAGGCAATTCTAAGATATGTTGAATAATGAATATTATACTGAAATACAAACACTAACAACTAATAGTAATATTTCATTAATCGATTTTAGGAGTAGAGTTGGTTGTTGGATAGAACATAATAATTCACACACAAATACACACACACATAACCGAATATAGATTAAAAAAAAAAAAACGAATGAGGACACATTTCAGGACATTCTCTCTCTCACTCTCTCCCTCTCTCTCTCTCTCCTCTCTCTCTCGCTAAGGACAAATTACATTGGACAACTAGTGTGGCAGATCTGTGAAAGAATTTGTGGGAATTGTACGTTTCTTGATAAAAGTGTTAAAATTGGCACAGACAATAATAAACGCAGTATAATCAAAATTAGCTATAGGGACATCAAAGGTTTGGCCTATGTTGGCTTTGGCAGCCCCTTTTTAATGAATCTCCATTAGAATACTGAAACACTGATATTTACCTCAAACTGTAAACTGTGGTAGAGATGTCAAACTAGTCTCAATTGACTCGTCTGGACTAGGGAAACAATAAATGTTCAGACAATGTTTATAGAAAGTTGACCATTTGACTTGTACTGGTTCCTGTAGTTCAACAAATTAGTGGCAATTGGCAACAATTCTAACCAATTTGTAGCATGATAATAAACTACAGGGACCAGTGCAAGTTAAACGGTCAACATTAGCCAAACATTCTCTGAATATAGGTCGTTTTCCTTATCCAGACGAGTCATTTGAGACTAGTTTGACATCTCTACCACAGTTTACAGTTTGAGGCAAATATCTGTTTCAGTATTCTAATGGAGATTAATTAAAAAAGGGCTGCCAAACCCAACATAGGCCAAGCCTGTAATGGCCCTATAGCTAATTTTGATTATACTGCTTTTATTATTGTGTGTGCCAATTTTGAAACTATTATCAAGAAACGCACAATTCTTCTACCTATCTGCACTTTGAACTGTATTTAACATTGAACAAAGTTAGCCAAACGGTATTTTTATTTATGGCTAGGGTATCAATATAATGACATGAAATACAGTGCTTTAATTAAGTGATTCACAACACACCTACTTCATAACCATCGACAGTGAAAGGGAGGGAGGAAAGGTGGGGTGGAAGGTACGAAGGTGGAGTGAGGGAGGGGGGTTGGGGAGGTGTGTACGAAGCTGCCAAATTAAGATTTCAGTGAGATGGTGAGAATCAGGACTTGTGCGGCAAACTGTACATGCATGCTTAGATTAAATATATATATATATATATATATATTTATATTCTTTGAGCAGAAAATGTGTGTATGTTATCATATCCGGATCGCGCCTCATTACCTCGACAATAAGAAGCAATTATGACTTGTTCTGGTAGAGTTTTTTAGCGGTGGTAAGTTATACTCCGACGATAAATATATATATATATATATATTGTGACGTTAACAACTCCGTTAGAACCGCATGGCTTGTCCTACAGTGACTCACTAGGATCGCCAGGGCAGTGGAAGGGGCTACAGTTTATGTATTAGAGTGTGCTTTATTTCATATGAAAGCTCGTGTCATGGGCAGTCCAGAAAGGCTCTTTGTTTTCACCCATGTCAAGGCTTTATATATTTAATTGTAAGGTATATGTTTTATCATTAACTAGTAATGATGGGATCTGGGAGAGAGAGAGAGAGTAGAACAGAGTGAGAGGGAGCGCGCAGTGTTTTTGTCCCGCTCGATCACGTCACGGCTGGCTGCCTCGTGGGGGTTGGTGGAGAGAGGTCCTTACCGTGCTGCTAGCTCCCTTGCTAGTGGCTAGAGGACTTGTAACCGCTTTTTTCCCACGCGGCTCGAGCTAGTGCGAGTATATATACAGTTCCTCGCCACTCTCTCCCTCAGATCTGGTTTCTAGAACGATCCCTCTTTTTCCCTTGGATATCTGTATCCCTCTCCGCACCTGAGAACCTTTTCCTCTGCCTATCTCTCTCATTTTCCATATCTTCCACCACCTTTTATTAACATTATATCCCCTCTGGTTAACTCTGCAAAATCAGCTTCATGCTGGCCAGTTGTATTGTGCGTTAAGGTCTGATATAACCCATGTATGTTAGTTGTTAAGATAAGTGGATCACGAAGCATTGGTTGGCATTTATATTGTTTAAGTACCGCGTCCTATAATTATTAGTGTTCTGCTGGATTAGATAATGCTAGACTAGGAGTCTGATATTATAAGGTATTGTTTCCTATGAGTGCTGGCTTTAGTTAAAAGCTGCACGACATACCTGACAACTGGAGTTGATTGAGTAAATTCTAGTCTGTGTGCCATTGAGAGTAGAGCATGCACGAATGAGGGCTTTTTGCCTATACCATTCACTGTTCTAAGCTCGTTGTTTGTCTTTGAGGTACGCCAGGAGAACGCTTAATACTTCGGTATTAAGGTTTCTCAAGAGAGCTACCCTTCCCTATAACGTAATATTTGATGCACAGACTTGAGATTTGCACTAGGCTATGCGGCATACCATGCGCACAAGTATCTCGTATCATTGACTCTAGCTAGACTTTATCAATCATAGTAGACATTAAGTATATTAAACCAAGTACTCTTTTTATGCATACCCATTTATGATTACACAAGCATTTTGCAGCCTAGTTTGATGTATGGAGACACAAACGACATAGGCTCTTTTTGTTGATAGGAATACTGCATTGTCGTGGCGATTATTATTGTTGTAGTGTTTAGGATATTCTTGGCTCCGACGGCATTATATATTCTGCCTTTTTGTGTGCATAGCCTGCACGAGCATTGTTCCGCTGCCTGCCTTTTTGGGTTCCATTTCCGATACGAGCATTTTTATAGCATCTAACATTTAAAGAAGATTCCTTGTTAGTGTTGAAGGACTGTAGAGCACTTTCTTTCATGCAGGAGTGCCTGACATTTATTGATTAAAGTAACGTAAGCTGTAACTTCTCTTACCACCTTACTTTGCATACCATAACCAAGCACCTTCGGTTATAGGTAGTAATAGGCTGTTTTCACATAACATTAAGCCTAGAGTAGACGCACATTTATTGAGAGTTTGATAGCCTATTATTGCATATAGAACTCTGTAGAGTATTTGTGTTCTTTGTTCACTGGGAATATACATCAGAGGTTGGAGCTAGCGCTTTCCGTTGTAACATTTATGCCATTACTTGTCCAATGAATAAGAGCCCTGATATATTTGAACCCCAGTCGTAACAAATGGCGACCTTACCTAGGATTTGGTGAACCTACATTTATTAGCAGGGAACATTTGTTGTTTTGGAGAATATTTTGCGGGGATCAGCAAGAATAATTTTGTTTTGCAACATAGTATAGCCCTTGAGTATTTCCGATAATTTTTGTGTGTATATTGAGGTATAAGAGTTTGGGGTACTTCTTTTCTGAATATTGAGGTGGGAAATTTTTGTGAGCATCATGTCTTATACCGGATCAGAGGAGAATGGAGACACAGTACGTAATGTCGAAACTGAGGAACAGCAGTATGATGATATGGTTAATCAGGTGAACTGTGAGGAGGATGCTAGGATATTTTTGCAATGGCCTGTTACTGCCGAGCGGTTGGAGGGTATGGAGCGGTACGGTCTTCAATGCCTGGCCACAGCTATCGGTCATGCGGGTACTAGCAACATGACCAGGGATAACTTGATAACGTGTGTACTGGGCAGGGTGACTGGTGAGCGAGATGGGTTGAGTGCTCAGAGCCCTTCGGCGATGCTTCCCCTACACTCGACTCCCAGCCATCCCAGTAGTTTGCCGACCCCGGGTACGCTTCCACAGTTGGGTGGTGACTGGCAGGGTGGCTTGCCCCTGGGGGGACCACCGGTAATTTCAAACATTGTAGCACCTTCACCTCCTCAAGGGTTAACTCCAGAATTATTGCTTCAGCTCGAATTAGCTAAGATCGAAGAGAGAAAGGCTATCAGGGCAGGTGAGCTTCAGCAGCAATTAGAATTAGCCAAGATAGAAGAGAGAAAAAGTCACCAGCAACAAAGGGCAGGTGAGCTTCAACAGCAAATAGAGCTAGCAAAAATCCAAGCTGAGTCGACTAAGTACTGTGCCGACATGGACGTAGAGAAGTCGCGAGTAGAGACAACGGGACAGCGACTTGGGGCTGGTAATCGTGTTCATGAGCAGTCTCTCTCGCACTTATTGAAACTGGTTCCGGTGTTTGATGAGAGTGGTGTAACAGAATTTTTCACACGCTTTGAGAATAAGTGCCAGGAAAACCAGTGGCCAGAGAATAAATGGGCAGCACTTGTATCCTCTAGATTAATAGGCAAGGGTCTTAAAGCCTACAATGCGTTACCTTGGGAGTCATGTATTGTGTATGAGGATCTCAAGGAGGCTGTCCTGAGGGCTTACGAACTGCAACCAGAAACGTACCGTTTGAAGTTCCGGGGTGTAACTAAGGGAAGAGATAGCACCTTTTTGGAACACGCCCGGGACTTGTCCGATGCTATGGGGAATTGGCTCCGATCTGAGAAGGTCACAACATTTGATGAAATTAAGCAGTTAATGATGTGGGAGCAGTTCTTTAAGAGCACGGGCGGTGATCTAACTTTGAACTTGAAGGAGAAAAACCCAAGAACTCTAGTCGAAGCAGCAGAAATGGCTGATCGACGGCTGTCGTTGATTCGGGGTTGCGGGTCTTCACAGAAGTACGATGTAAGTGCTAAGGACCGTTATCCTCCCCCTCCCCGGAGCAATGACACATTTAAACAGAAGAGCCATGAATCTAAAACTGAATCCAAACCTAACACCACACCGTATGTGAAAAGTCAGGTGCCTTTTACATCACAGTATAAGCCGAAACCAAAATGTATGTGTTTTAGTTGCCACCAGGAGGGTCATAAGGCAAATGAGTGCCCTAGTCGACCTCCTCCGGCAGCCGTGTCTTTTGCTCACGGCATTGGAGTGTTCAAGAGGACATCGGAGTTTGTTAGAGGCATTTCTTCCGAGGTAAATACACTGCCAGTGCAGAAGGATCCGGAAGGCTTAT
This sequence comes from Paralithodes platypus, assembly GCA_032716605.1. Classification (NCBI taxonomy): domain Eukaryota; kingdom Metazoa; phylum Arthropoda; class Malacostraca; order Decapoda; family Lithodidae; genus Paralithodes; species Paralithodes platypus. The sequence continues at coordinate 53,026,072 of CM064567.1, forward strand.
TCCCTGTCCGTGATGCCTTTAGTGACCACAGGGGACTTTGTTGTGTGGAGTGGGGGGGTAGAAGACATGAGGTGAGAATTTTGCGTGACACTGGGGCATCGCAAACACTGTTGAGAAATTTCACTGGTAAACCTGTCAATACGGCGCGGGTGGTTGTGGTTCAGGGAGTTAATGCGGCAAGGTCATACCCGCTTGTAAGAATGAAGGTGGAAGTTGATGGTGTGACTCGTGACCTGGATGTAGGAATTGTGGAGAAGTTACCTGTTGGGGGCGTCGACCCCCTTCTTGGCAACGACTTTGCGGGGCCTACTTCTGAGGCTCCACCCTTAGTCGTTGTCGAGAAGCCGGCTGACGTGAGTAGGGAGGAGCAGGAGTGGGTTGAGAAGTGTCCGGGGCAGCCTATGGCGTGTGTTGTCACCAGAGATTCTGCATCCAGGGAGTCACATTCTGGTCAACAATCTTTAGATCAGCGGAGGAAGGGTACCGAGAAGGGGTTGAAAGTTGATGCGGTTGAGAGTTTAGTGTCAACGGACCTTCTCGGGGACTCATTATTAGGACCACATTTCGAGTCTGGAGAAGACCCAGTAACTGTTCCTGAAGGGGCAGAGGATGGGCTTAAAAAGACGAAAGAGTTGAACGAGGACAGTGATGCACAGTCGGGAGATGTAGCAACAAGGTGCCCTGACGCGTACCCTATGAGAAATGGGTCGGCGAAGACGGTGGTCCGAAGCTTGCTAGTGTATTTTTCGCGGTATGGTTACCTGCAGGGGATTCAGTCAGTCCAGGGACCCAACTTCACTTCTAGCCTCTTTGTTCAAGCAATGCCGCAGCATGGGATTGTTGGGGTTGTGTCATCTGCGTATCATCCGGAGAGCCAGGGTGTGTTAGAGCGATGGCACTCAGCCTTGAAATCTGTGCTTCGTTGTTGTTGCTTTGAGAGTGGGAAGGATTGGGATCTTGGCCTGCCATGTGTTTTGTTTGCTGTGCGGGAGGTACCTGGGGAGAGTTTGGGATTCAGCCCTAATGAGCTCGTCTTTGGACACCGTGTCAGAGGGCCTCTCCATATGGTTGAAGAAGTATGGGAGGGCGCAGAAAAACCTTGTTCTATGCTCAAGTGTGTCCTCAACAGTCGAGAAACGGATGTTGCGGCAGTCTGGAGTTGGCTGGCCGTAATTTGACTAGCTCTCAGGCCCTCAGGAAGGACAGGTACGACCTCAAGGTTGAACTCAGGGAGTTTCATGTGGGTCAGGAGGTGTTGATTCTACTGCCCCTTGTAGGTCACCCCTTATCCGCGAAGTACGCTGGTCCTTATATGGTGGTTGAGGAGCTATCAGACCTGGATTACTTGGTAGCCACTCCAGACAGACGGAAGCGCAATCAGTTATGTCATGTTAATCCCATGAAAGAGTATGGGAGGCACCCCTGTGAGCCTCTCACTGTGCCTGTGATGACGTTTAGCAGTCAAGGTGGAGAAGGAGAACGGGACAGTCAAGCTCAGGTGGAGGATAACTGGAAGGATAAGAAGTTCAAATGGGCGCCTGAGTGTGAGAAGGTGTTTAGAGAAGTAAAACACCTGTTGTGCACTCACCCGATCCTCAGGGCCCCTGACTTTAGCCTACCTTTCCAACTAGCAACGGATGCTAGTGGTGTGGGGGCTGGTGCCGTCCTTGTGGAAAAGGACGATGATGGGCTGGAGCATCCTGTTAGTTTCTGCTCGGAGAAGTACAATTCGGCCCAGGGGAGCTGCTCTGTTGTCGAGGAGGAGCTGCTGGCGGTTGTGCTTGCGCTGGGGCATTTCGAGGTCTATGTTCCAGCCTATGGTCCGGTCATTGTAGTTTACCCAGATCATCACCCTCTCAAGTTCTTGGACCAGTTTCACAATCGGAATATGAGGCTGACCAGGTGGTCACTAAGGTTATTGGTATATAACCTGGACATACGCCATATTGCCGGTTGTGACAACGTGGTTGCAGATGGTCGTTCAAGGGTATATGATCCTGGGTAGATTGACACACAGGTAGCCTCCTGCTTTAGTTTGAATAGTATTTTTCGCTTGGTGCTTGTTGGCTCGCGGTTGTAGCCCAGCGTATTGGGTCGTAAAGCAGGAGTTGAGCGTTTCATATAGAAGACAAAAATAGGCTTGCCCCTATAGTGCAGCCGAAATAAACAAATTAAAAACATAAAAATCAAATAAAAAACTCTTTCTTTGATAGTTGAATTTTTTCAGTATGTTATAGCAGTAATTCTGAGTTGCACTCCTCTCAGAATGCTGGGCTAGAGAAGCTCGCTCTTGAGGAGCATAAATACATACAATTTAACCTATTGTGTTGGGGAGGTTTATAATTTTGAAAAATGTTTTGTTGAAGAACTGTGCCAGATATTTTACTGCCGCTGGGTGATGGGAGGTGGAGATATAGCATGGGTTCTAACCATCAGATTTTTGTGAGCCTTGGGGCCTCTGAGAAAAATCTTGGGGGGGGGTGTGACGTTAACCACTCCGTTAGAACCGCATGGCTTGTCCTACAGTGACTCACTAGGATCGCCAGGGCAGTGGATGGGGCTACAGTTTATGTATTAGAGTGTGCTTTATTTCATATGAAAGCTCGTGTCATGGGCAGTCCAGAAAGGCTCTTTGTTTTCACCCATGTCAAGGCTTTATATATTTAATTGTAAGGTATATGTTTTATGATTAACTAGTAATGATGGGATCTGGGAGAGAGAGAGAGAGTAGACAAGAGTGAAAGGGAGCGCGCAGTGTTTTTGTCCAGTTCGATGACGTCACAGCTGGCTGCCTTGTGGGGGTTGGTGGAGAGAGGGCCTTACCATGCTGCTAGCTCCCTTGCTAGTGGCTAGAGGACTTGTAACCGCTTTTTTCCCACGCGGCTTGAACTAGTGCGAGTATATATACAGTTCCTCGCCACTCTCTCCCTCAGATCTGGTTTCTAGAACGATCCCTCTTTTTCCCTTGGATATCTGTATCCCTCTCCGCACCTGAGAACCTTTTCCTCTGCCTATCTCTCTCATTTTCCATATCTTCCACCACCTTTTATTAACATTATATCCTGGCCACCCATACCTCAAGGCTACGGCATCATTGAATTCTTGTTTATTTAAGCTGAAGCCTTTCTCCTTTATTGGTAATGATGTGAGCCAATTTGAAGCCCCCGTGTCTTGTGCCATCTCAACTCTCATTTTCAGTTCTTCCCTACATCTGGTCTTAATTTGTTCTAGGCTATGTTTCTGTCTCTCTTCTCTGCTCTTTGTAATTTCCTGTCTTGCATTTCGTTGTTCCTCTTCGTCCACCTCATCATTTTCATTTTGCTCCCGTATTTTTTCTGTCAGAGACGTAGTAAGTTTAAGGGAATTTTGGTACTCATGTGATGCCGCCTCCACTGGGTTTATGATCCCCATACCTCCGAACCTTGGCGGAAGAGCTAATAGATCTCTTAGCTCTTGCGTGACGCCTTCCATCTCTGTTAAGGCCGGTATGAATGTTCCTCTGATTGCTTCTTCCAGCGGTTGGAGCATCTGTCTAATGCCAGGCACTGTTCTAATAAGAAAGGTCCATCTGTGCTTAACACCATATGTGAAGGCAGTATATGCAGCATTTGGTTCAGATTTCGCAATGTCTGCCAAGGTTTTCACTTCCTTTACCCACTCCGCTACCTTTTTTCGCACATAGTCTCTCTTGCATTCTTCTGTGCCTATTACTGCTCCCAAATGGCGTTGACCCTCCTTTGTAATCTTCACTCCTGTCCCATCAAAAGTCCGCACCGCTTCTTCATACTTGTTTTCTTTCACTATTAGTACAGATTTACTAGCATTCGGATGGTACCCAATGACTTCGCCTACCGATTGTACTCTCCGCCACCATTCTTTGAGATCCCCTATTTTTCCTGCACCTGTGAAGTCATCTGCATACGCCACTTGTTTCACTCGGGTTACCTCATGTTTTATTTTCTGCTGCAGAATTGATAGTGCCAGTGCGTACATTGCCATTGCCACTGGATCTCTTTGCGTTGTTCCTTCATTTGATTTGAGAATTTTCATTTCTTCCTTCTTTGTGCTTCCAACTATATACAGGTTAGCTGGCTCCTTATAAGTATTTTCTATGTACTTTGCGATGCTCGGGCATTTGATCTTGATGTTGTGAATAGCTGCCTCCCTATTAATGGTGTTAAAGGCATTTGTTGCATCCACTAGCAGTACCGCTTCACAATCTTCCTCATGATACACCTTCCCCATTGCATGTATTGCTGCTTCTCCTCCGGCTTGCTGTCCTGCACATACTTGTAGGTTGCCCACTGCTCTTTGTACGTCTTTTCCAAATACGGACATGATTGCTTTTCCTATAATCCTTCTAAGAACTTCCCCAACCCCTACTGGTCTAACTCCTGGATTCTTATTTAAAGGTATCAGGCGACACGCTGTCAGAGCTTCTATGTTCACGCATGGTGATGATGCAAGTTTCTTTGCCAGCATTGCTATTGCTTCACAAAGGTCACCCGCGGCTGAACCAAACTTGTTTTGACTTAGGAAGATCCTCCAAGTCTTAGCATCTACTCCTGGTGGAGTAGTGTGTTTTCAGCGCCTTTCTCCATATGAGGTCTCCAGTTATATTTTCATATATCACCGGGTCTGGAGGAACATATTCCCCGTCTAGTTTGGCCTCATCACTTGCTGCTTTTGCTTCTGGGTGTTTCTCCTTCAGCTGGTCCAAGATGCGTCGATTAATTTCATGCACCCCACTTGAGGCTTCCCCAGTGACCATTCTGACTGCCTGTGCCACTTTACCAATCCTCATGCTATTTCCCACTGATCGTGCCATATCATCTGGCTT
>CM064567.1:53031011-53116011 GCA_032716605.1 Paralithodes platypus
ACAAACTTTTACTGCTAAAACTAAAAGGCGCATCGGAATTACAAGACGGTGTGTGTGAAATGTATAGAAAATTGGCTCCTCGACAGAAAGCAAAGAGTAGTCATACAACGGTAAGGCATCAAAATGGACCAATGTAAGTAGCGGGGTACCCCAGGGGATCGGTACTAGGACCAATTCTCTTTTCTAATTTACATCAACGACATTAGATGAGGGTTCCTCACCTGTACAAGTCTCAAAAATTTTCTGACGATACAAAAATTGCAAATAGCGTACTCATCCAAAAGAACAAGTTGACGATATGGCAACCCAATATATATAAATTGTCATGTTGGGCCCAAATTGGCAAATGAGTTTCAATGTCGGTATAAATGTAAGTACTACATATCGGATACCCTAAATGAGAAAGCAAACTATTCGATGAATGGCACTCAGTTTAAGAATATAAACAGAGAAACCGATCTGGGAGTAACAATAAAGCGAGTAACCTAAAACCGAGTCAACAATTGTTCAGAAGTTGTTAAGACGGCAAACAAAAGATAATTGGCTTTTAATAGGCAGGTCATTGGAGCATAAATCCAAAGAAGTTATCCTAACCCTTTACAATTCCTTAGTCCGCCCTCTTCTTCTGGAATACTGCGTTCAATCCTGGTGCCCTTATTACCAAAAAGATATAAACAACGCTAGAACCGAGTTCAACGTAGAGTTACCAAAATGATACCTAGCCTAAAGAACAAAAACCCATACGAAGAGCCGTCTTAGAGAAGTAAATCTATTTCCTTTTAACCCCAGCGCAGATAAGAGGCGAATCTTAATTTCAAGTGTTCAAAATCATCAAAGGGCATCGACAATATGAAACCTGTAGTAAAGTACTTCACTATCGGACCAATCTAAGTACACAACTGCGGGAACCCGAAACGGATTAGCAAAAATTCTTGGTAAATCTTTTCAACTCGCACAAAATCTAAGAATTTCTTTTTCAATCGAGTTGTCAACTAATATGTGGCAACATGGGCCTTCCCCCCGAAAACGTTTAATAGACTGCATCCACCGTTGATTTCATTTAACCTCCGCCGTAGACAAATATCTCGCATCAAACCCGCAACTGACTGCGTTTGTAAATGAATAACTTTATTTTATTTCCCCCCCCCTCAGTTGCTGTCCAATCTGTCCCCTACTAACTTCCTAATCCCTTGCCACGGACATTAGTTCCAGGGCAGTAATCACTTTCCAAGTTCCCTTACCCACATCTCAAACCACTGTTTGGACACTTTGATCATCATGTGTTTTGGATGGACAAGCAAAAACCGAGAAGGGTCACTGGATCTGTTGTTGCTTGATTTCCTTTGTACTCCTTTGTACTCCTTTGTACTCCCTTTGTACTCCCCTACCCCATCCTCGTGCAGCAGCACCCAACATACATCGTGCACATAACATAAATATTCTTCAGTTGAACATAGATGGTATCAACACAAAGAAACACGAACTCTCACACTTCATCAAACAACACAACATACACATTGCCATCTTACAAGAAACAAAACTCCGCACAACACAAAAAACACCCACATTTCATATTTTCACCACCATCAGACAAGACCGGGCTGTCGGCGAGGGCGGTGGACTCATCACCCTGGTACACAAAGAAATATCATACATAGTAACCAGTGTACAAACCAAATCCCTCCTCCCCCTAAATGATAACACAACAGAAATACAATCAATTAAAATACGCACTGGCAACAACTCCAACATAACCATCATAAACACATACATCCCTCCCCAAACATCCCCTACAGTACCAAATGAATACAGACCACACTTACAACACATCACAAACACCCCACACACCCCACACATCATCCTGGGTGGTGACTTCAACGCCAAGACGTTGGCCTGGTTTGTCGACAACCCCGACACAGACAGAGGGCTGGAACTACAAAACCAAACCGATAACCTCATCATCCTTAACGACATCCATCAACATACCCATATTACTCACCAAGCCCTCTATAACCCATCATCTCCAGACATCACCTTTTGCTCCCCAGAACTCGCCCCCACAACATCCTGGAGGGTGGTCAGAACCTTAGGCTCTGACCACCTCCCGATCATTAGCACCACCAAAACCAGACTCACCCCAGCTAGCCACAAACACACATACACCAAGTTAAAAGAGCTAACTGGGAAGCATTCACAAATGAGACAGAAAACAACTTCACAACTCTAACCAGTACACCCATCACTTACATCAACAACGCTGTATACATACGCAATAAAACTAACCAAAACGCTGCCAAGATACACATTCCAAGAGGTAATAGAAAAAGACACAACCCCAACTTCACACCATATTCAAAACCTCATCAGACAACGCGACATACTGAAACACTCCCCAGCACCCCACACACAAGACATCACACAACAAATTCAAGCACTCAACACCCAAACTAACAACAAAATACAAGAACAACAAAAACTAAATTGGAATAACTTCCTACAAACACTTGATCACAAAACAAACCCCAAAAAACTCTACAAAACACTAAACAGCATCACACTTTACAACAGCAACACAACACAATCACATGCTGCAATCACAAACAACAGACTCTACTCCTTCATGTAAACAACAAGCAAACACTCTCATCAATCACTTCTCACATGTCAGCCACCTAAAACCTCACAAAGACGACCGACGTGTCATCCGACGTAAGAGACAATTCCCCACAGACCCGACTATACACATTCACCAATCACCAGACAAAGCATATCATCAAAAATCTCAAGCACTCACCTACCTGTGGCCTAGACAACATAAGCAACATACACCTCAGACACCTGGGACCACAAGGCATACAAGCACTCACTAACATATCAAACTACAGCTATTCACACAACACAATACCAGACATTTGGAAGCATGGTATCATCATCACATTCCCCAAACCCAACAAAGACCCCACGCTACCCTCCTCGCACTGCCCCATCACACTCCTTTGCTCCCCCTCCAAAGTCATGGAAAGCCTAGTATTACAACTAATTACACCTGACCTACCCCTACCCAACACAACATGGCTTTAGGCCACTGCACTCCACAAACACTCTTCTCACAGACCTTACACAAAGAGCTTTTGACGGCATCAACTCGGCTAGAACACCACACAGATCACTATTAGCCACACTCGACATTAGTAAAGCCTTCGATGCCATCCCCCTAACAAACAAAATCTACAACACAAACATGCACAACAACACAAAAAGGTGGCTGGCCAACTTCCTAGCAGGCAGATGTGCACACGTATCTTTTGCTGGTCAGTCATCTAAAATCAGAAACTTTCCAAACGGAGTCCCACAAGGATCCGTCCTATCGCCCGCACTCTTCAATCTGTACATGCACGATATAAATACACCCAATACGCCCCAAATAAACTTAGCCTCCTATGCAGATTACATAACACTCACATGCACACACCATGACCCAAAAAGAGCTACAGATCTCCTTCAACCCTATCTCAACACACTACATGGCTGGTGCACTACAAACAGACTTAATCTAGCCCCAGCCAAATCCACCGCAACCCTGCTCACAAGCTGGACAGGAGAACATGAATACATCCCTCAACTCACCATAAACAACACACCCCTAACACATACACACACACCCATAATCCTAGGAGTAACATATAATACTCATATGACATTCAAACAGCACACCACAAACATTAAACAAAAACTGACACCCAGACTTAACGCCCTCAGGTCACTTGCTCACACAAAATTTGGACACAGCAAAGAAACTACCACCACAGTATATAAACAATACATAAGATCAGTGATGGAATACGCAAGCCCAGCCTGGGCTTCTAACCTAGCTGAAACACATCATAAGACCTTACAGACTATTCAAAACAAAGCCCTGAAGATCATTACAGGCTGCACAGCTACTGCACCCACAGATCACCTACATCAAGAAACCAAAATCCTCAAATTCAAAGACCATCTGGACACGAGAGGCACTCAATTCCTGGCAGCATCCTCCACAAACCAAGACCACCCACTAAACTACACGGCAACACACCCACAGACACCAAGAAATATCAAAACAACACCCAGCACACGGTATCACACACAATTATTGTCCTCTCTCCCTCCCTGCCCTCCCCGAACCAACTTCCAGAAGCACATCCATACTCATATCTCTCACCGATCCATCCACTCACTCACAGACAACACGCAGCTGCATGCACGACCTCCCGAAATCCATCCTTCTGAATCCTCACTTCCTCGCGAGGACAGAGTCCACCTGGCCAGGCTGAGATGCGGACACCATCCAGCTCTCCTGAGCTATCAGAAGAGGCTGGATGACTCCGTTGTCGACGCCTGCCCGGGATGTAACACAGCACCTCATACCATTAAACACATCATAGAAGACTGCATTTCACACAACCACTTATGCCAACAACACAATCTACACTCAATGAGAGCTCTGTGGGAAAGCCCGATCGTGGCCATGGCCTTCCTCAGGGACTCGGGGCTGTTTGGCCAGGCATCTTAGGGAACAACAACAACAACAACAACTCTCCTATTTGCATATAACCGATCCTTTTCTTTCATCTCCGCTTCTTTGGTATGCTCTCTCACACATTTCGTCTTCCTTTCTCTATCACACCTTCTCTTCCTTTCTGTCCATAACCTCCCTCTCCTAAGAAGTCCCCAACCACACCACTACCATGACCGTCCAATATTGCTCTCCCTGGAACCATTCTGCCTGGACTGTAACCGATCCTCTTCCTTTATCTCCTCTTCTTTGTTATGCACTGTCACACATTTCGTCTTCCATTATCTATCACACCTCCTCTTCCTCTCTGTCATTTCTCCCCCCTCCCCCAATAAGCCCCCCACCACCACCATCCAGGCCGTCCAATATTACCCTCCCTGGGACCATTCTGCCTGGACTGCCACATCTCGGCCGGGAGACCCTTCAATATCTTACTGCAGGCCGACCATCACCAGGGTTTAAGGGGGAAGAGTTTAGTTATTGGTCGATATCATTATTTATTGTATATTTTTGTAGTGTTCTCCCTAGATCTCCATCATGCTTAAAAAACAACAACCCAAAGATCCTCCTTTCTAGATAAAATTGTACATTTGTCGGTAGAAACATGTTGCGGCCAAAGGCCGGTTCTTCCTAAATTTCAGGCTCGCTTTTGCTCGCCAGGAAACAATTGACACCTAAATGGCATGAAAGGTCTTAATATTGACAAAGAAATGGAGTGAAAGGTCAATAAATCACCAAACTAATGGGTCGAACGTCTTAAAATCTCAAAACTAATGGAGCTAAACATGAGGGAGAAAGGGGGCCAGAAAAAACAACCAGCCCTCCTTAACGCCATATTGGACCCTCGGCGCCGATTGCCCGACTTCACCTAAACAGGAGGAGAGATAGATGGATGTATAATAAGTAACAAGTTTGACTGAATTCGAACCTAGGAGACTCATATTGTACAATGAGAATACTGAATTCCTTAAATCACCATGAGATACGACTGGATTTAAACAATTATATATAAGATCTTTAATTTTTTTAATTTTTTGGAAGTCTAGTTTAATGGTCTCCTTAACCACATGGGCCTTTTCGTATAGCAAAATGATTATTTTGGAAATAAGAATCGTTACGCAATAATGTATTTATTTTCCATTCAAACCTTGTTTGCATGCTATGAAGGTATATTCTATATTGTGAAATTGTTTTTCTATGAATGAAGTGAAAGTAGTGTTTGTATATTTTCTCTCTTTCTCTCTCTATATATACTGTATAATATATCTGTATATAGAAAAGGTTTACACTGTAAGCAGGAGTAGAGGGTAGACATAAGTCAAAAATGTTGGGCCGATCTCTAAGGCGGCCAGGGATACAAGTAGAGTGCTGGAATAACGTGTGTTGTTCATATTCGGTATGATGAATGCTTCACTCTTATCATAGGTTAAAGATCATTAATTGTCTTCTAGTCTGCATCTCTATGTATTTCGTAGCGAACCAACAATATTATGTGAAATTCACATGACTCTGATTTGTAGCCTTCTATATTATCACTAGCATTCACTATCTATGTCATCATTATGGTTACACTGTAATACTAAGCAGTTAATATGATTGAATGAATGACTTTTTCTATCAATACCCACGAACGTTATCTCGCTAATTTTTTTTTTTTTTTTTTTTTTCTATGTGATTGAGAGAGGCAAAAGGCATAACTGCCTATAGCGAGTGCCTCCCCCATAGTTGAAAGAGTGACAGGGCCAAAATCAAGGGACGTTCGAGCCAAAATGATGAAATTGCATCAAGTGTCAGACAGAACTAATCTGAGTGTCAAGATATTGGCCAGTTACCTTACTCACAATTATGCTTCACGTCGTAGAGATGTTTTTCTGGAGTATGAACGTGTTTCATTATATATTATGGCAACATCTGGATTGTGACTACTTCATCGTAGGGTATCTGACTATATCGACCACAAATATGTCCACGGATCTTTGAGTTGATATGGATAGGTTAGTTTATGTTTGGATTAGTCAGGTGATTTATAGGGAGAGATACGTTGGACTAGATCAGTGTTATTCACTAATTTTTTCAAGAGCGCCAAAATTTCAGGACATTTTCAGAGTGAGAGCCGCATAAGCCATAAGGCAAACAAGCCACAAGGATAAGCAGAACAAAATATATATAGGAACTAAATTACATATTTTTGTTGGTTTCCATAGGTACATATTTCTAGAAAACGACTAGTTACAATTATTATATTGAAATTGTTTAATTAAAAATATATTATATTGAAATTCTTGACTTTACAGTAGCCTACTTATGTCAATTAAACAAATAAATAATTTAATTTAATGTTGTGATAACCGGAAATGAGCCAGCTGTTTTTTTGTTTTTACTTTCTCCATGCTGTAGGCTACTTGTAATTTGTCACTGCTATTCTTGTTAGGATTCACACATGATTCACTTGTAGAAGGTTGTATTTCTGGTGGTTCATCTTTTTTGTGCTTACGTTTTTATAATAAATTTGTCCATTTTGATTATAGCCTGGATAATTCACTGCCTGGAATACGACAAATTGGTGAACAAATAACCAAATGTAGAAAATGCAGCGTTTGAATTTGTAAGAATACGAGTTTAGGTCCATAAATGTCATGCATATACCAAAACAGTCTTTTTCTCATAAAATAACACTAATTTACTAGGCATCATAACCCACTTTTCTGATGTGTTAATAAAACGAGTGAATGGACAAGACTGGCTGAGTATGGGCCGCCAAGCGCTGGACTTACGTTACCCACACGTACAGTTCCTGTTATGTACAGAAGGCTCGTTCCCCTCGTTCTACTCTCTCTCTCTCTCTCTCTCTCTCTCTCTCTCTCTCATCATTCCTGTATAATGGGTGCTCTCCCTTTTCTCCTTTTCTCTTTGTGTTGAATAATTATGAACAGTAAAGAATTGCCAGGGCCAGTAGGCCTATTCCCATTAGTAATTGTATTAAGTGATACGTCTGATACGGCATAATGATGCAATTTAATATCTAATACTTTGGACGTTTCTCTGATTACTGATGACATTCTCTCTCTCTCTATCTCTCTCTCCTATTGCGAGCCGCCAATTTGGTTATTGCGAGCCGCCACAGGCTTACGAGCCGCGCAATGAAGACCACTGGACTAGATTATGCTATGCTAATTACACATGGTTAGGTTAGTCAAACTTTGACCAGGGCTATAGCAGGTTAGGAGAGGCTACGAAATGTTAGGTTTCTTAGGTCAATGTGGGTTCAATGAAGTTTGTTTAGATTAGCTTAAGTTTAAATTATATTAGTGATAGTAGGTCAGATGAGGAATCCTGATTCTGGAGAAGAAGAAAACCTGGAGTTAACAGACTATAGTGACGTCTCACCTGGAGTAATAACATTATGGTAATGACTTCCGAGCGCTACTGAATTATTCAAGAATAACTGGTATTTCATAAATTATCAAATATTGTTATATATATATTGATATATTGTGTTACTGGCAATGTAACTGGCATTGGAAACACAATATATACAATACTGTGGAGAGCTGAGAAACCATAAGTATTGGTACTATTCTCGTATGACAAAAAGGAAATATTAATGAAGGCAATTTACAGTTATGAAAAAGTAGAGGCAGGTTATGATACAGGAAATGTTCTTGGGGATTTCTCGTCGAGAGAGAAATTAACGAGGCATAGTCGTGGTTTTGAGAGGAAAGGAGGAGGAACAAGAGGATAGAGATGAATGGGAGGCAGGAAGTGGAGGAGGTAGAAAGAGGTGGAGGAGGAGAAGGAGAAGGAAGAAGAAAAAGAAGAAGAAGCAGAAGAGGAGGAGGAGGAGGAGATGGAAAAGGAAGAATAAGATAGAGATTAAACAATAAAACAACTAATAAACTAACCCGTACCACTTTCTTTATGTTCTACTGGTTTTATTTTCACCTTCTCTCTCCTCTGTCTTTTGCCTTCCTTCTCCATCCCTGCACTTAGAGAAGATGAAGAATAGGATGGAAATTTAGAGAGACATGACTAGCGATATTTAATATAGATCGGCGGTGAGTAGGGGAGATAATACAGACAACAATAGTTGTATAATTTATCTGCGAGATATATCATAAAGCGGCTGTAAATGTGGCACGGATACATGCTGACCTCATTCAAAAGCTTATAATTGCTCAGTGACTTCATGCAAGATCAACATATTGAAACAGTAAGCATTAAACCCCTTTATCATCAACAATATCAAGCACTCACCCGCCTGTGGTCCAGACAACATAAGTAACATACACCTCAGACACCTAGGACCACAAGGCATACAAACGCTCGCTCAAACAACAACTATTCACACAACACAATACCAGACATTTGGAAGCATGGTGTCATCATTACATTCCCCAAACCCAACAAACCCAACAATACTACCGTATGTTATCCTAGGTTAGTCAAACTTTGGCCAGGGTTATAGCAGGTTAGGAGAGAATACGAAAGGCCATGTTTCTTAGGTCGATGTGGGTTCAATGAAGTTTGTTTAGGTTAGCTTAAGTTTGAATTCAATTAAGTTATAGTAGGTCAAGTGAGAGAATCCTGTTTCTGTATGTGGGGGAAAAAACTTGAGGACGAAAAGAAAGAAAAAATGGTGTTAGCGGATAAATGTGACGTCATTGGAGTAATGAACTCCTTGCGCTAATGAATTCCTCTGGAAGAACTGGTATTTCATAATACACCAAATAGGGTTATATATTTCATAACGCACCAAATATTGTTATATGTATTAATATATATATTAATATATATATATTTTTACTGGCAATCTAACTGGCATAGGACGAGATTTTTAGCATGTCTGGCCAGAAACGGTAGTAGGGTGTCCAGGACCAACTACTATGAGGACATGAACAGAATCATAATTATATCATCATAAACTTTACACAACTCATATTAGTTTTCCAGAACGCCCCAGCCAGCAGTCCCTCATAAGTAAACGTAATAAAGCCATACAATGATTATCTTCTGATCTAGCTACTATTTCCAATTGGGGTAGAGAAAATCTTGTTACATTTAATGCTTCCAAAACTCAATTTATCCATCTTACTACCCGTCAGGAACCTCCAGAGGACTATCCCTTATTATTCAACAATACAAGATCAACCCTTCATCTTCCCTCAATGTTCTAGGTGTCTCTTTTCCTTCTGCTCTCACTTGGAAGGACCATATTACCAGCCTCACTAAGGCAGCCTCCCAGAAGCTGGGTGTGCTCAACCGCCTCAAGGGGTTCTTTACCCCTGCGCAGCTACTTGCTCTGTACAGGGGCACAGTGCATCCTTGTATGGAGTATGGTTCACATGTGTGGGGAGGATCCTCTCACACCGCACTCCTAGATAAAGTAGAAAGGAAACCTTTTTGTATCATTAACACCCGTCCACTCACCAACTCTCTGCAATCTCTCTCTCTTCGTCGCAATGTTGCATCTCTCTCACTATTCTATCGCTACTACAATAATCAGTGTTCCTCGGAGCTTTCCCAGTGTATACCACCTCCACTACGTAGGGTACGTAGTACCCGCCTTGCAACACAATCCCCCCTACTCTGTGCAACTCTCCAACCCAAGAGTGAAACGCTATTCTCAGACTTTCTTCTATTCAACTGCTGAGCTCTGGAACTCTCTCCCAGAATCAGTCTTTACCTCTTCCTATGACTTTAATTGCTTCAAACTCCGTGTGTCCAGGCATTTTAGCTCGAACGTCCCTTGATTTCGGCCCTGTCACTCTTTGAAATCTGGGGGAAGCACTCGCTGCAGGCAGTTATGCCTTTTGTCTCCCTCATTCACATAGACAAAAATAAAAATAAAAAAATAATTACGGTATAACAGACTTAACCCATGGAGCCCCGGCTAGTTTTGTAATGTTTGTTCACCAGAACCCGGCCGGTTTTCAAAAAATGGTTTTATTCCAGAAACAATAGCGAATGGGTTAGGAATGAAGGAAAAACAACGAAAAACCGCTCAAAAAGCTTAAAAAATGGTCCTACAGAGCCCCCGAAAACGTATTATACAAGAGTAAAAAATTGAAGGCAATTACCCCAAAAAAACAGGTTATTGCGGGCTCACGCGCACGCACATGGACTTTGAGAGTTTTCAACCATCGCCACGGTTGCGTGGGATACGTACACAGTTCCCATACAAATCTGAGCCCTCTTGAGTGGCTACACCTGAGGTTACGGTCGGCGCAATTAGGGTGACGCGTCAGGCGCGTCTCTGGGGCTGTGCGTTACATACATCGCCGACGCGTCAGACGCGTCGCTGGGGCTGTACGGGTTAAGGGGATATGGTTTATTTTTCTGGCACCCCTTCTTCCTCATGCCTAGCCCCACTAGTTTGGACATTTTGAGACATTCGTCCCATTACTTTGCCGTTTTTAAGAACTTTCGCCCCATTTTGGCGATCCTGTAATACAGTAGTAATCAGCCTACGGACGACATTATACGAAACATATCATTCAGTGATGGACATATTATTTTTAAACGTTTACAAGTAAAGACAACCCTGATAACATAATACGAAACCGGTTTAAAACGCGCGCTGTACCCCCTTTCAAGATAAATTTGTAAATTATTTGGAATAAAATGTCTCAGCCAAAGGCCGGTTCCTCCTAAATTACAGGCCCGTTATCGCCCACCAGGAAAAAATCAACATCTAAATAGGGTGAAAATCATAAAATCCCCAGACTAATTGGCCGAATGACTTAAAATCTGAAAACTAATGCGGCTAAACACGAGGGAGAAGGGGCGCCAGACAAAACAACCATCCCTCCTAAAGATTTACTACCAGACAAGCATTTTTCTCATCACATGCTAGGATACATCAGTGGTATGGATATTGCCCGTAACATAATACAAAATTCTGCAAACCACACTTGAAGGCCCGAATGCAGAGTTGGTGGGTCACAATTGGAATGTAAATTGTAAACGAGAGGCATTGACACGTTGACTTTTGGTATATTGGCGGCGTGGGAGGGATATATAAATATACTGTATATATATACTGTATATATATATATATATATATATATAGATAGATAGATAGATAGATAGATAGATAGATAGATAGACCGAAAGATAGATAGACAGACAGAGAGAGAGAGAGTGGATGAGTACAGAGTATTTATGTTGGTATGACTGAGTACCGGTACATCACTATTTAATAGATAAGTGAACACGTGCTCATTTGGAAGAGGGGGTCGGGTGCAAGTTGGAGTAGATAATAGTCCATCAGGGTCCTGGCCTGGGGAGCTGGTATATATGAAGGGTGCGCCCGGAAATGTGGTGGGTTGTTATTTTGTTTGTGTGTGTTCATTGTTTTCTGTTGTGTTGTCCCTATTCGGGCTCTGTCTTGAGTCATCCATCCCCACGACAAAACAATAATGACACGTGGGGAATGGGCCTGAGTTAATACATACATACATACAATACATTTTGTTTTATTAAGCTTCCAATGGATGGCACGCACAGAAACAATTTATTATCGCTCTGTTAAAACCCACAATACTCACATCTACTGTAATGGGTTAAATATGACAGAGACAAGAATGAGGAAATCCCAAACTACAATACGATTGCATGAAACTGGAAACAAGTTTATATTTAATACTGAAACTTGTTCGATAATTAAAAATGTCATCCCTCTTCGGCGGTTAACCCTTGTCTGGCGGCGCCGGACTTAAGTCGGTCTAGAGAAGAAAGGACTATGTGGCGGGGACCGACTTAAGGCGGTGTGCAATTCTGAGCAATATTTGGCTCTGAGAGAGAGACGAACGGTGGGAGGAGCATAGTCGGCTCTGACCGTTCGGCACGGCTCCCGCGCAAGCACTGGGCCCAACTCCACACACAGCCACACTCACTGCCTCGCTACACAGGGAATTATGTAAGGAAATTACCGTATTTTAGGGATTTTTCCTTCATCTTGCACATTCGTTGCAAGAGAACGCGTGGTCGTAGAAGGATGGTTCTGGTGTCATTGGAAAGCTCAATTATCGCCCTTTCAGGGACACATAATTGTATTACGCTCTGGCTCTTATTTATGCATGAAAAAGAGCATGGAAACAAGGTCATTTAGGGCAAAACCACCCGCTTGGCGGGTAGTAGAAGTTACTGACGGGCCCGCTCGTAAGTCGTTAACATGACATCATTGCATTATATGCTGAGCAGTAGAATTGTCTATACATGAAATAAGACACACTTTCCACTGGCTTTCCAACGGTGTCATCAGCATTTGCTATTTGTAAATCACCTCTAACGTTCCTTGAGTTTGGCTCTGTCACTCTTTCAACCTTGTGGGGGACACTTGTTGCAGGCAACTTTGTCTTTTGTTTCCTTCATGCAAATAGGAAAACACATCTCCATTATCTCTCGTACCATTAACCCTCGCTGTCTTCATCTAATTGTATAATTTCGTATTTGTTTTCACCAAATCACCAATTAATTTACAATAAACCTAATTAATGAAATCAATGAAAGTATAATTAATACACGTGGTACGCCAAGGACTCAAACCTAGGATACTCACACCGAAATTCTGCACACCAAGCACTAAGCTATCAAGACAGTTAAAGGTTTATGCACAAGCCTACGATAGATTATGCATTCTTAAATACTGCATATTAACCTCAGCCTGTACATATACGCAACTGCACTCTGATAACGAAATGATTAGACGAATGGAAGGAGTAATTCTATCCCTCCACTCTCCGAGTCTCTTGTGTCCCCAGATCTTCCTTCTCATCTCACCACATCCATGCAAATGTGTTAATACTGAATGTGTTAACCATTCCAGTACGAAGGCATGAAGGCACCTCCATTGTAGTTGGGCACTACTTAATATTATACAGCATTTCTCTGCATACAAAGGATTACTTACAGTTAGACCACCAGATAATTATATTGAACTTAATGAAGGCTCCCTAAGATTATACGGTAGATTTAATTGGTTTGTTATATGATTGTGAATAAAATAGACAAAAATATGTTATTTGTTTGGATATTACCTTTACCCCCCCCCCCTCTCTCTCACTCTCTCTTTTCACTTAAGAAACGAAGGATGAGAGGCCAATTGATAGTGTTTTAAAATCCTAAAATGATTCAGTAACATTAATCTAGATTAGTAATTCAAAAAAGCCGAAGACACATCTACATGAGGAAACAATTTAAAATTATTAGGTCGGAGAGCGAATCTAGATACAACAAAATATTTCTTCACTCACAGTGTAATTGACGAGTGGAACAAACTTTCAAATAAAGTAATAGACAGCTCCTCTATAGATACATTTAAGAAAAATGTAGACTCCTACCACAGCAAAATTGGTATGGAGTAGGCAGTAATTATCACCGTTATTATTTGTTCAGCTGAAGTGAGCGTTAGAAAAGAAAAAATAATACACAAATACAAAATAAGAATAATAAACATCACTAAATATGTACATACTACTAAGGGTGATGGGTTGGATGATTCCAATTAACCCCAAAATTTACATGCTGCTAAGGCAAAGGGTTGCATGATTATTTTATTTTTTTTGTTTTTTTTTCCTGTAAATTCCTTCTTGGGATTTCGAATCCCAGCAAGGTTAATCACTTCCAACTTTTTCATGTACGGCAATTGCCGGAGGGAACGGAGGGTGGGGAGAGAGCCTTCTTCTTTTCTATCCTTTCCTTCAACTTTCCTTTTCTATCGGATATGCCATCTCTACTAGAATTAAGTCCTGACCACCTCGTTTGGATCGTAAGGTCTGTGTGGCCAGTGTATCTATGTAAATCTATGTAAATCTTTGATAACAGCCTTATATCCATTAATAACAAAATTCACCAATTCATGTGATCTACATATCTCACTATTCACAAATTACGCACATCTTTGCCTCTCACATCCACCACTCGGGAGATTCCACAAATCTCACACACTTTTAGTTGTCACAGCCCCCATTACACACAATCCACTTAACCCAGTCTTCCCATCCACTGCCATCATTCCTCATTATCCACATAAATCAGTCTTTCTATATCACTGCCATCACTCCACATAACTCAGTCTTTCCATCCACTGGAAATCCACTTTCCATTCCTCATTATCCAAAAACAAAATCAGCATTTCCAGCCACTATATCAACATAACAGTATTTCCATCCACTGCAACCACTTCACATAATGCACATAACTAATTCTGTTCATCCTCTGTGACCATTCCCCATAATTAACATAACTCAGTCTTTTCATCCACCACCCCACTCCACATAATCCACATAACTCAGTCTGTCCACCCACTGCTGCCATTCCACATAATCCACGTAGCTCAGTATTTCTATCCACTGCCACCACTCCACATCACATAGTTTTTTGATCCACCACCACTACTCCACAATATCCACATAACGCAGTCTTTCCAGCCACTGCGACCACTCCACATAATCCACCTAACTAAGTTTTATCATCCACTTCCACCAATCAGCACGATCCACAACACGATCCACAAACCTGTCTTTCCATCCACTGCAACCATTCCACTATTTCCACATAACTCAGCCTTCCTATTCACCGCCACCTCTCCACTAAACTCACAATCTTTTTATCCACTGCCATCAATTTACAAAATCCACAAATGTTACCATCCAGAAACATTCCACAACCTTTCCAGAGGCAACACAATTCACACCCAGCTTTTCACTTCACCACCATCAAAGCAACTCAACATACCCCAAGCACTGCAAACACTTCACAAATATTCCACATCCTTACCCTTTTCTTCCACCGCCAGTACCCCACACAATTCTCAAATCGGACACGTCTTCATCACTTCAGTCAATCCATAAAGCTCACATAATCCACAAACCATATACAACCCAAAACGCTCACACACATTCTACCTCCACCGCTACCACTCCATTCATTACAAAAGTCCCAGTCACCTTTTTCCAAAACCATTTCACATAATCCACAAATAATATACAAACAGCCAATACTTCACACAAGTCACACAACACTCACACACTCTATAAATGTCAGATACGTGTTTCCTTCCCCCACTACTCTTTTGTCGATGTGTTCTTGACCTTTACCAAGGAGGTCCCTTTGAGAGGTTGACCAATGTGACCAGGACCAGTCCACCATTGTAGTCCATTGTGTATCGGGTCAGTAAAAGAGCCGTCCAATACTCACCTTTAACTGTATCTAACCCCTGTGTAAATCCACCTTTAGGCACACATGGATTTGAACGAGAGCTGCTTTCCACCATCCATAATTCTTTTCCGACAAAACTTTAGACCACAATCGTCAATATGAAAGCCATTTTGTTCTTAAAACTGGCGATACATAATTAAACAAAAACAAAATGTGTTCCTATTTCCTGTTTGTTGTTTTTAATAGAAGGCTTCTTGACAGGAAATAATATATTTATAAAACAAGTTTTCTTGTGGACAGCATTCAAATCACCAATTACAATTATGTATATTCTTATGTTCTCCGTATTGTGTTGGTTTGTTGATATAGTTGTGTATATTCGCATGTTTGTGTGTTCTTTATCTTAGTATAATTATGTTTGTATTTATTTTTTCTTGGGGGGGGGGGGGGGGGTCAGTGGGAGGGGGAGGGGGAAGTGAGACAAGGTGCCGGGAACACTTGAAGTAGTTATGAAAATGATAAAACAATCTAATAATAACTATTTTGTTTATATATAATTAATACATTCAACATGAGAAGCACGCCGGCAATCAGGCATACAAGGATGCCACCACAGCATTCTTCCAATTATAGCTTTTTCGAAATGAAAATATATTGATTACATTACGTTACATACATTAGAAAAACCCATATTATCCAACCTTTTGCTAAGCTTGCAGTTGACTTAAAATAATTATTTACGATGACATGAATTACAAATTCGTCGTCTTAAATATCATCATCAGCATCATCAGTCTGTATTGGCCAACTGCTAAACAGACCTCTCCACAAGGGTCAAGTGACAACCCCTCTACCTCACCACCAACAGCAACGCCTTCCATAACACCTGTGACTTCAACAAGAGAGGTCACATCAACAACTCCAACACCTTCCATGACACTTATGACCTCAATACCAGAGGTCACCACAACAACACCAACACCTTCCATGACACCTGTGACCTCAATACCAGAGGTCACCACAACAACATCTACACACGGAGGCTCTGCCTTGCATTAGGTAGCCTACAATACCCCCTACTTTTGGTTTAAATAAAACAAATGTATACAAAACAGTTCCAGGAAATACCAGCATATTGTGAAGTGTATGTGTAAATGATTGTATCTGGTGGTTATATCATAGGCGAACACAAGTGTACGGTGATTGGATTATTTGTTAGCACCTGTAAATTATCTGAAGAAACCTTGTAGGCTCCTAGGAATACTGTATGCATGTAGGTGTATGTGTGTAAAACGGCTGGAAGGTGTGTGTTGTTTTGTCCAAAGCCTCACATTAATACAGGTAAAATTAGCTGATATTTCCCCGAACCCACCACTAATTGCAACAGAAACGAAACCTGTTGGGATTTGTTCAGTAGGGTACCCTTCATGATATACTAAAAGTCCCACCAATTTTTTTTGAGTGGATCAATATTTTGATCAGGGTTGAACTTTTGGATTTCTGGATTTTTGTTTATTTTTTTATTTTTTTATTTTATTTTTTATTTCATTTTTGGTGCATGTATGACATCAGTATAGGTAGTAATATTCATAACTACATGTATGTTTTCCCATAAGGTCCGTCTTTAGGCCTATATTAATATTCAACCATTTTCTTTTCAGGGTCATCATGGCAGACTGCGTCTTTTGTAAGAAGAAACTGACAGAGGGAGCAACAGTCACACTGGGTGATAAAGGTTGCGAAGGCATAGCAAAAGCAAGTATTCAACGTGAATCCAGTGTTGTGGTGAAACCGGGTGATGTTGTTCACGCAGAATGTAGATTTTGTTTTGTCATCCGAGTGAAATAGAACGGTTCAAGCGGAAACGTTCTTCAGACAGTGAAACAGTGCCCACTCTTCGCTCCAAAGAATCATTTTCATACAAGGACCACTGTTTGTTCTGTGGAACAGGAAACAAATATGGCGGAAAGAAAAAACAATTTGACTTAATTCCTGTTTTGACATTAGGTTTTGACAGCACTATTATTAAGGTGTGTCAGGATGACTGGGCAGAGAAGGTAAAAGGCAGGGTGTTGTTTGCACATGACCTCCATGCAGCTGATGCTGTATACCACCAAGCCTGCAGTGTGAACTTCCGAACAGGAAAAGGGGTTCCTCAGTTCGTTGATGTTAAGAGCCTGTCAAAAAAGCGGAAAGTAGGGAGACCATCGGATACAGTTAGGGCTGATGCTTTTCAAAGGGTGACGTCTTTCCTGGAGGAGAACGACGAAGAACAGATGACGATTAATGCTCTAATGAACAAAATGAAGGAGTTCCTGGAGGACACCAATCTGGAACCTTATGGTTTTACTCACATGAAAGAGAAACTTATTGATCATTTTGGAGATAGAATAATAATAACTGAAATCAATGGTATTCAAAATATTGTGACATTCCGAGGTACAGTTTCTGTGATCCTAAACGACTTCTATAAACAGCCCAAGGATAGTGATCCAGAAGCGGAGAAGTTGAGACTGATAGAAACTGCGGCAAACCTCATTAAAAGTGATGTTAAGTCAGTTGTACAACTGAAGGACACTTACCCAACTAGTATTTCTATGAGTGATATCTCAGAAGCTACTAACTATATTCCAGAGTCACTAAGCTTACTACTGAACACCGTTTTTGCTGGAAAAAATAAACGGTTGAAGATGTGCTCATTGGGGCAAGCGATAATGCAGGCTGCCCACCACAGAGTTATGACTGCACCATTGCAATTAGGTCTAGGTGTGCAAATGCATTCGCATTTTGCCTCAAGATTTCTGATTGACACACTGAATGCCCATGGATTCTGTAGTTCATATTCAGAGGTGCAAAAATATGAACGGAGTGCAGCTGTCAACCAGGGATTGGACATTCCAGAGTTCCTCCCTGGGTAGTCTGTTCAATATTTGGCCGACAACGTGGATCATGACACTAGGACTCTTGACGGCTCTGGGACATTCCACGGAATGGGTATTATGGCAGTTGTAACACCCAAATGTGATGTCACCTCTGTGGTAAAACGTGTGTCTGTGACAGCAGAGGAGATCGCTGATCAAGTATGAAGCTCTACCAGAGGAACCCAAACACACGGAAAGCCCCAAGGTAGATCTCCTGTGGAAAACGTCCCTGTCAGTCCGGTTACCAAGACCAGCATGGTCGGGATACATGCAAATGGTTAACAACGGAGACCACCCAGGACAGTCATCCACCATGTTCCTTCCCATGATTGATATGAACCCGAGTGACATGACGTGTGTCAACTCAACTTTACACTTCGTTGCAGAGCATGCCAAGCACTATGGAGCAACACCAGTGCTCACTTTTGACCAGCCGTTGTGGTTCAAGGCAACTCAAATTGTGGAAAGTGCTGGAGAGGACAGTGATCTGCATCCGATTATTTTAAGATTTGGGGGATTTCACGCACTAATGAGCTTTCTGGGTAGCATTGGGCACTTGATGAGAGGAACAGGCCTTCAAGATATCTTGGAAGTGATCTTCGCTGGGAACACTGTTACCCATATTCTCACTGGACACGCAGTTGCTCGTGCCATTCGTGGTCATCTCCTTGTAGATTCCGTCCTTCACACACTTCTCTTGAGCAGCCTGTTGGGGATCAAGTTGTCTTTATCTAATGACAATGTGCCACTGGAATTGGAGACAATAGGGAACCTCTATGATGATCTCCTCTCTGGTGAAATCACGCTCAGTGATGTAGAATCATCTTTGTACCTGCAGGATCTACAACAGAAACTTGAGACACACAAGGACATGTTGGAATCGAGCTACCGTACTGCACGTCTGTGGCTGCAATACATGGAGATGATAGACATCATGAGGCCATTCATGCGATCAGAACGAATCGGAGATTGGTCCCTCCATCTGGAGACGATGCAAGCCATGCTTCCGTACTTAGCTGCCTCCGGCCATAACTTGTACACGAAGTCATTGCACCTCTATCTGCAGAAAATGACAAAACTGGAAGACACACACCCCAATGTCTACCAACAGTTCACCCAGGGACTACATGTAGTCAGGAGGAGTGACCGCTTCTGGGCAGGGTTGTCTCCAGACCTGGTGATCGAACAGGCACTTATGAGTCTGAAGACGAATGGAGGTCTCACCAGAGGGAGGGGAATGATGGAAACCCAAAGACTGGTCTGGTGTCTTTCAAGGCCAGTTTGTGCAGAAGTAAACATGGCAATGCAAAAGCTGACATCCATCACATACCAGACGAGTGAACAGCATAAAGACATATCACAAGCTCGGCAAACAAGGGACAGTAGTGACTGTAGCACATTGCTGTCCTCCATTGACTGGAGGTCTCCATTCGAAGCAGACTCATCCCTCCGCAAGATAGTCAGCGGAATCTCGGCTGGTTCCGAGGTTAATGTGGATGATGCAAAAAGGATCGGATATGACATTCTTAATAAAATGGTTGGACAACATGTGGTCAAGTACAGTTTCAAAAGGAAAGTCCAAGTTGTGACTTTTGACTCTAAGTCTGCAGTCAAGATAGGTGATGAGGAAGTACAGATTGATCCTCTTCTTCTGTTTCAACGACTCATCATTGCAGGATCTCAGGCAAATGATCTTCCGAATGCCCTCACCTATGAGCTCTGCAACTACCCACCTGCCTTGTTCGAAGGGAAGGGAAAGCTCCTGAAAGCTGTGAAGGCACAACTAGCTGACGCCATCTGGTCCGAGGTACCACACAACCCAGCACCATGTCAAAATATCACATACGTCCTTGATGGAGGTGCTCTTCTCCATCGCATTCCATGGCAACTTGGTGAAACATACGACAAGATATTGCAGGACTATACCAGATATGTTACAAAACACTATGGTCAGGCAGTGGTTGTGTTTGATGGTTATGAGGCGGGACCTTCAACAAAAGACAGCACACATCAGCATCGAGTGGAGTGTGAGGGTAGGAAGGTGACATTCCATCTGTCCACGAAACTCCAGTTAAAAAAGAAGGAATTCCTCTCAAACAAAGAGAACAAGCAATGCTTTCTTGAACTTTTGGGAGATGCCCTGGCCAAAGAAGGCTGTGAATTTATCCATGCCAGAGGGGATGCAGATACTCTTATTGTCCAAACTGCAGTGAGAATCTCTGAGGACAGAGAAACTGTGTTAGTTGGATACGACACAGACCTACTTGTTCTCCTCATCCACCTTGTAGGAGAAAACAAACATGACATCCACTTCCGACCTGAACCAAAGAAAGGAGCAGAAGTCAGGTGCATGGGTGTTAATTCGATCAAGCATAAGCTTGTGGTCCAGGTTTGCAGGCATATTCTCTTTGTGCATGCTTTCTTGGGGTGTGATACCACATCCAGGATTTTTGGGATCGGGAAGGCGGCAGGTTTCAAACTTATTCAAGACAGGGAGGCATTTCGGGAACAGGCGGAGGTGTTCAGGAGTAAAAGGGCATCAAAGGACGACATCATAACGGCTGGTGAGAAGGCAATGGCCATTGTCTATAAGTGGAACCCCAGCGACTCCCTCGATGATTTTAGATATCGCCGATTCCAAGCCCTTGTCACCACGAGAAATAAGGCAGTTCTTCCTAACATGTTGCCACCAACATCAGCAGCTACGAAGTACCATAGCCTGCGTGTCTACCACCAAGTCCAAGAGTGGCAGGGGAACACACTGAATGCTGAAGACTGGGGTTGGAAGCTCTCAGATGGAACGTTTAAACCAGTCATCTCTGACCGTGCCCCTGCACCACAGTCATTGTTGACTCTAGTGTGGTATGCCTGCAAGTCAGGTTGTGGGACGCTGCGCTGTAGCTTCCGCCGGCATGGGCTTCAATCCTCACCTGCTTGTTCTGGGTGCAGAGGTATATGTCAGAACAATGACTATGACAGTGCTGAGGATGGAGATGACAGCGAAATCTGACTGAAAAGGTAACTGGGATTAGGAGTTCTATTATATGCTATGTGTGTGCGGAAGGGGGTGGGGGTAGGGGGGTAACTAATTTTTAACTTGGGGGGGGGGGGTAACTAATTTTTAACAGTTTTATTGGAAAGATTAACCATGAAAACATAGGTAAAGATGTTTTTTTTTTTTTTTTTATTATCTTGATTAGTTAAGAGTTATGACCATTTGAAGTTGCGCCAAGTTAAAAAAGTGGCAAAATAGTGATTCTTTTTCATTCTGTTATTTCACCATGTTCCACTCCGACGATTCTTTGGGACTTTTAGTATGTTATAAGGAACCTTTTTCCAAGACAAATAACACTAGTTTCGTTTCTGTTGCAATTAGTGGTGGGTCCTGGTGTACATTGACTGGACTATATTATCCACACACTTTAGGGTTCTGATGTTTGTGTTAATAACAAATGTAAGTTTGATATAACGTTTTTCATTTTCTCGAATCCCTATTTGGCTATTGCAATATGTTTCTTTAGTTTGACATCACGTCTACCGTCTTGTGTCCCAGACCAGATGGCTGGAGTAAATTAGGAAAGAAGAGTAATTGGACACAGCAAGAACAAGCTGAGAAGCATCTTGTGTCAGGATACTTCCGAGGAGGTATATATGTAAAGGACTGGGACTGAGTAATAACTGTATTGTTTATAGTTATATAACAGGGTGGAGGATTTGACTTGTTCGAGATGATCATAGTTTCTGTATTCCCTACATTAAGTTTAATACCTTGTTCTTCACTGGCTTCAAGTACTAAGGTAAGTAGTGTCTGTAGCTTAGCTTCTGTGTCGGCAACAAACACAGTGCTGTCAGCATATCTTGTTATATTTACAATCTTTCCCCAAATGTGTATCCCTTCCACTCCATCTATTATTCTTAAGATCATTTCTCAATATAGTGAGATTAAATCTACCGACATTATGCAACCTTGGCATACTCCTCGTATGATATTTCTTCAGGGAGTTAATTGGTTAAATACACTCAGAACACCCTTTTGATTTATATACAATATTAAGATGAATTGTGTATCCTTGCCATCAATTCCTATCTCTTGAAAGTTAACATCCTTATTAATCGATCGTGTTTCACATGGTCGGACGCCTTCTCATAATCAATGACAATGTAAAGGACGTGATGCTTTTCTATTGATTGTTCCACAAGCATTCACATAATACAGACATCGCATACCGTGTGCCTCTTTCTGTGCTGACTACACTCTGTTGCCCAAGGCTTTTCTTGGCATAGATTTGAATATCACCAATTTGTTCGGGAATATGTCAAGTATTATAAATGTTGTTTGTTGTTTTGCTTCATATTTTATGCAAAATTAATTACATGCCATCAACATAATCATTTCCGGCGCTCTTTCCATTCTCCTTCCTTTCTAGTGGTATCTCTCTATTTCCCTTTCTTGGATTTCAGGAGTGGATCTTCCCTAACGTCATCAAACAATTATCCCAGATAATCATCCCGTATTTCCACAACACCTTTTACTTCTATTGGTATATTGTCATCTTTCGTTTATATTGTGTTTTCTCTCGACTGTCTTCCCCTTTCTGTCAGCTCTTTCACTTTGATATTCATTTCGTTTGTATCTCATCTCACTGCCTCTTAAGCCACTCCTCTTTGGCCTCCGTACATTTAGCTTTTATCTGTTTGTTCATCTCATTGCATCGTGTTTTACTATACTGCTTTTCTGTTCTCCTTCTATCCATTATTTGCAAAATCTTATATGTCATCCACTTAAAAAAAAAAAATCAATTTCCACCTTAGGTGCTATTTCTTCATCGAATTATGTGAGATTCTGTGAGATTTGTGTTAAAAAATACTAACCTTTAATTGGTGCATAGTTTAGCCATAGGGGGATCACAAAGAGTGGTTACTAAATGCAAAATATTACCTAAAATGTCTAGGACTCTAGGGTGATATTATCTATGACAATACAAGATTATGTAAGACAACTCTTCCGACGAATGCGAGGCAACCGCTTTTCAACACAGCCCCACTCCTAGTCTGTCCAGCTCTCCAACCCATGAATTATTAATGTTCCCAGTCTTTCTTCTACTTAACAAGTGCACTCTGAAACTCTCTCAAGCAATCTTCCCTTCATCCTATGACTTAAACTTCGTGTGTCCAGGCATTTTGACCCCAATGAATTTGGCGCTGTGACTCATTTGGCTTAAGGAGAGACATTCGTTACAGGCAACATACCTTTTGTCTCCTTCTACACATAGAAAAAAGTGTGCAAAATGCCATTTACTTATGTCTTAAAATAATTTCATGTAGAACTAATATAGAACCCCTGCAGGTAGCATGTTTTAGTAGAACATGTTTGAATGAAAATATACGTACCGGTACTATATTGTTTGTGCATCTTACACCCGGATTAAATGTGTATGTCTCTTCATTAATCAACTTTGAAATTATCACGAGTCCGAAATGAAGAGGCAATGTGTGTGTGTGTGTGTGTGTGAACCTAACAACAGAAGTAAACTAGAAGGCTTGGCATGAACAAAAGCAGGTCAGACAGGTAAGAGAGAGAAAGAGAGAGAGAGAGTGTATGTGACAGGTGAAGGTTACGGGTGAACATTGTGTGGTGGTCGTGTCACAGTGTTTCAGTCAGGGACACCTTATTTAGAGACACTTGATGTGGGAGGACGAGGAAGAAGAGAGAAATAGTGTGTATGTGTAGAAAATCGTATAACGGGAGCCAGAGTAAACTGTCAAAACGTATCATGATCCTGGTTAATGTCTTGCTTTGCAGCTGTGCTATAAATGTGGTGTACATATTTTATGGGTGGATGGGACTCGTTAGCCTTGGTCGGCAACCAATCTAGGGGAGATAACCTTATACAAATCCGGGTGGATGGGACTCGTCAGCCTTGGTCGGCAACCTGTTTAGGGGAGTAACCCTTATACAAATCTGTACTGCCACTTTAGGGTGAAGCAGGTTAGTTCGCACACCACTGTAGAAAAATACATATGAGGCCTTGGAGTCGGACGGACCCTAAATTGAGTAGTCAATCCTGTAAGTCTTTCAGTAAACTGGCATGGGTTGTACCTCTGTGACGTTAACCACTCCGTTAGAACCGCATGGCTTGTCCTACAGTGACTCGCTAGGATCGCCAGGGCAGTGGATGGGGCTACAGTTTGTGTATTAGAGTGTGCTTTATTTCATATGAAAGCTTGTGTCATGGGCAGTCCAGAAAGGCTTTTTGTTTTCACCCATGTCAAGGCTTTATATATTTAATTGTAAAGTATATGTTTTATCCTTAACTAGTAATGATAAGATCAGAGAGAGAGAGAGAGAGTAGAACAGAGTGAGAGGGGGCGCGTAGTGTTTTTGCCCCGCTCGATGACGTCACAGCTGGCTGGCCTCGTGGGGATTGGTTGAGGGAGTTCTTTACCATGCTTGGTGACGTAATGTTTTGCTAGCTACTTTGGTAGTGGCTAAAGGACTTGTAACCGCTTTTTTCCCACGCGGCTCGACCTGGTGCGAGTATATATACAGTTCCTCGCCACTCTCTCCCTCAGATCTGGTTTCTAGAACACACCCATCTTTTTCCCTTGCTATCTATCCCCGCTCCGTACCTGAGAATCTTTTCCTCTGCCTATCTCTCTCATTTTCCATATCTTTCACCACCTTTTATTAATATTATACCCCCTCTGGTTAACTCTGCAAAATCAGCTTCATGCTGGCCAGTTGTATTGTGTGTTAAGGTCTGATATAGCCTATGTATCCACCCTTAGTCGTTGCTGAGAGGGTGGCCGACGTGAGTAGGGAGGGGCAGGAGTTGGTCGAGAGGTGTCAACCACAGCAGAGGGTGTGTGTTGTCATCCGATCTCGTGCATCTAAAGTGTCACAGCCTATTCCTCAGTCTCTAGACCAGCGGAGGAACGGTCGGAGGGAGAAAGCTAAAGTTGGGAGTTTTGTGAGTTTTGCTCCTTAGCGACTTAGTACTTGACCCAGAGGTGAGCTCCGGAGTGGCCCCAGAACCGGTCACCCCTAGTGACATAGTTGGGCGTGATTGCACTCTGCGACTTAGTAGTTCCCAGGTGGAGGAGAGTTGTGGGAAAGGGGCTATTGAACACGAGGACGGGGAAACATGTCATGTGAACCTGTTGGAGGAATTTGTGAGGCAACCACCTGAGCAGCCTACCGTCCCTGCGATGGTCTGCAGCGGCCAAGGTGGAGAAGGAGAGGGGGGCAGTAGGGCACAGGTGGAGGAGAGTTGGGATTGTCATGTCTTGGCGGGGGACACGAGTCTGGTGGCTGTGGAAGCGCTAGAGCACCTGCCTGAGCAGCAGTGTGCAGCACTCCAGCACCAGCTCGGTTCATACCCCACTGGTCGTGCCGAGCACCCGAGCCTCACAACTCAGGCGGTGCAGAATGTTCCGCGGGCAGGTCACTTGAGTGTTTATAGACCCTTAGCCTCGTTGTTTCGGTGGTTCAAGGTGGGCGACGAGGCTTTGGCATGGTTGCCAGGGCAGGGTCGACCCATGGCTGTCAAGGGTGGTGGTCAGGAGGACATTGAGCAGATTGGTGAGGTTGGCTGTGGAGTGGATGTGCCCAGTCGTCGCATAGCCTCCCAATGCTGCTCTAGTCGAATGCAACAGCCCTACCATAGACCGACTGTATCTGGCCATGTCGCTGAAAGCGGTGATGCTGCGCAGGCAGATGTAGTCGTAAGGAATGCGGGGGTGCGCATGTACGGTATTGGCGGGGAAGCCTTAGCAATAATGAACTATGGGAGTGACTGCACAGGTGGTACTGATTGTCCCTCTCATGACCTGGCTGTTCTAGGGACGAAGGTGGAGAATGAGGGAGACTTTAGTTTCGAAGCTGCGGTCTCGGCTGGGTTGTAGGAGGGCACTAGGCATGTTGTTCTTTGAGATAAGTTGCATCCTCTTGTTCCTAAGCGACAAGAGGAGTTGTTTACTAGGCTGTGGCAGTGCATCCGCATGTTTGTTGCCTCTCCAGGCCTGATGTACTGGTTAGAATCCGACATGGAGGCTGGAGAGAGTGTAAGGCTCAAGTTAGTTCCCTACCGTATAAATCCTGCTCAACAGCCTGTCGTGAAAACAGAGCTAGATGACATGTGGAAAAAGGGTCTGTGGGATAAAGCATATCGTGAGTGGTCGTTGCCAGTGAGTTTGCAACCGGAGTTTAGTGGCAAGATCCGTGTGTATGGTGATTGCAAGAGTGTGGAAGCATTATCCCTGACAGACACCTATCCATTACCTAAGGGTCTGAGGGAGAAGGGATATCGTGATTGGTCATTGCCAGTGAGTTTGCAACCTGAGTTGAGTGGCAAGATCCGTTTGTATGGTGATTGCAAGAGTGTGGAAGCATTATCCCTGACAGACACCTATCCATTACCCAAGGGTCTGAGGGATAAGGGATATCGTGATTGGTCGTTGCCAGTAAGTTTGCAACCTGAGTTGAGTGGCAAGTGTGACGCTTCTGCATAGTAACCATGTGCGGGCATGCACATGGTCGGCTGCCCAGCCGTTTAGAAACCGGCTGGTGTTAGCCGGCCGGCAGGCTTTCCCTTAGTATATATCCTACGACAATGTAACTAATGTCTGGGATATTCTTATGTTGTTTCACAGCTTGAAGTTGCCCTTATTCTTAACCAACGCATCTTAGTATATTTTATTCTCGATAGTTGATTGTTTCATTATAATATATAAGATGTAAGAGCGGGAAGAGACGAGCGGGAGAGAGAGACCGGCTTGGGACGTTGCTTCGTGCGGAGAGGCCAGCTTGGGACGAGCCTGAAGCGCTGCCACATGCACTTGATTGCAACGTTAGGCTTAGTTTCGACTCACGCACGGGGTAGAGGATTTTGACCAGGAAACTGTGTTGAGTGTTGCCAAGCCTGGGATGTATTCTGCATGCCTAGGGTGGGGTCCAGACAGATTCAAGACTCAGAGCTCACCTCATTGTCATACCCTTCGGACCCCCTTGATATCTATCCCTCTCAACCCCACTTAGAAACGTTCTCTCTTACTTTGTATACCTTCTTTCCACTACTTCACCAATCTATTTAATTATCCCATCCCCTTGATAGACCTTATATCTATTATTGTATTAACGACGAGCTCTCAGATAACTAGATAGGATTTTGGGCCTTATGCAGAGATGTAATTGTTAATGAGACCCAGGAAGCTTTTTTGTTGTCTCATATTTGGTGGTTTCGTGCTTGCTAGTGTGTTCTTGTGTCAGGTTAGCAGGGGCTAGACCAGAGAAGGGGCTTTTTGCGATCCTTTAAGTATAGTCTGCTGGTGCGAGTCCCGTGGACCCGCACGACTTTACTAGGATACCCGTGGGAGTCTGGGGGGCATTTTCTTGTCTGTGTCCCTGTGTGTCTAGTGTTGTGTTGTGTGAGGGCCATTGCCTAGTCCACTCAGCACTGCGCTAGCACGTCTTGCTTTTGTTTTAGGGTCGCCAGGAGAGAGTCAGATACTTGCGATCTGAGTCTCTCAAGAGAGCACCCTTTCAATTAGAGTAAATTGGCGCACAGACCTGGGAACGTCCCTAGGCTAGAGCAGGTGGCTCAGCCCGGGTATCCGAAGCCTATATCCTTCCGGCTAGACCTCTGCCACCTGGCAGATTAACATCTAGGGGCTTATTATCTCTGTATGCTTGTTATTGTGCCACAGTTTACCGATTTTGTGAGCATTGTGAGTCAGGGTGTGGCTTAGAGACTCTGTCCGAGCAGGCTTGCCTGACTAAGAGTGAGAAGCACACTTGTATGTGGTTATGTTGCGAGTTGCTGCCTTTATTTAATTATACCTATGCCATTATACACTGTATGGCCTATCACTAGTATTTATCCTGCTTATGAGTTAAGAGTTCTCTAAATCCGTAACGTACTTTCTTTGCTAAGCATCAGATCCTACAGTAGCCGCATGCAGTTTAGAAACCCGCATCTCGTCTACCTGTACGATGTTTTGAGGACTGTTTGCTTTCACCTTCTTTCACGCAGGGGTGATTAGTTGTATTAATTAACGTAACGTTAAATGTACTTTCTTCTAGTTTGTTATTAAATTGTTTCTGCAATTTAATTCCGTTATCTATCTTTTCCTTGAAGCTTTAAGTCAACTTAATTGTGTGATCTTTTATATAGCCTGCTTGACTATCAGCAGTCTATAGTGCGTGCACCCTGTAACCGAGTCATAGGATACCTCGTTGTCCAGGCAGGACTCTTGACGGTTTAGGGTGGTTTGTTGCCTGGGTTTATAGATAAG
Source organism: Paralithodes platypus (assembly GCA_032716605.1). Lineage (NCBI taxonomy): Eukaryota > Metazoa > Arthropoda > Malacostraca > Decapoda > Lithodidae > Paralithodes > Paralithodes platypus. The sequence goes on from CM064567.1 coordinate 53,059,944, forward strand.
GGTTGGATCTAGCGTGTTCCGTTGTTGCTTGTTGCCGCATACCTAGTCTCAATAGAAAGAGCCCAGTGTTTATATATCCCAGGACGTAACAAATGGCGACCTTGCATAGGATTTACTGAACAGAGGAATATAGTGGTCATTTGTTTTGAGAGTCCTTATGATTAGAGGAATACAGTGGACATAGAGTGTTTTTTTTGGAGCAACCAATATAACACATTAAAGACTTTAAATAACATTAGTATATACATACTTGCATAGGAGATAAGGCACATTCTATAACCGTGATAATTACTGCAGTACACAAACATGTCTAATACATCAGAACACAGTGATGGGTCAGGTCACGATACGGGCTCGGAGGGAGAAAGACCTGTGGAGTGGCTAGTCGATAGCGAGGAGGGTGCTAGAAGATTTTTAAAGGTGCCCCTTACCGCTGCCAGGGTGTTGAAGCTGAATAAGTATGGCTTAAAGTGTGTGGCAGGTCTTCAGGGTCACCAGGGTTTAAGTGGCATGAGGAAAGATCAGCTGAGGACTTTGATATTGGGTTTAGAAGGGAGAGACCTGGGTGGAGAGGCGACTGGGGGCCCCGGTCCCCAGCCCCCCCTCCACTCTACCCCCATATCAAACGTCAGGGTGCCTGAATTTAGTACATACCCCCAAGTTGATGGTCAATGGCAGCGTGGAATTCAATCACAGGGACCCTCTCCATTAAATGCACCTTCCCCTCCTCAAGGGTTGACTCCAGATTTGTTGTTTCGGCTTGAGATGGCCAAGGTTGAGGCCGCCGAAAGACAGGCTAGAGCTCAGGTTGAGGCTGCCGAGAGACAGGCTAGTGTGCAGGCTGAGGCTGCAGAGAGAACAGCTATACGAGAGGCTGAACTGCAGGCAGAGTCTACTAGGTATCGGGCTGACAGGGAGCTGGAGAGATCTCGAGTGGAGGTAACAGGGCGAAATATTGGAGGAGGTAATAGACATCAGGACCAATAATTGTCGCACCTGCTTAAACTAGTTCCTGTGTTCGATGAATTAGGTGTGGCTGAGTTTTTTATGCGATTTGAGAAGAAGTGTCAGGAACACCAGTGGCCTCAGGAAAAGTGGGCAGCATTAGTTTCATCAAGACTTCTAGGAAAGGGGCTAAAAGCGTATGATGCACTACCTTTAGAGTCCTGTGTAGTTTATGATGAGCTAAAGAAGGCTGTGCTACGGGCCTATGAGTTACAACCAGAAACTTACCGCTTGAAGTTTCGGGGTGTTACTAAGGGCAAGGATAGTACACTACGACATTGGCTGCGTTCTGAGAGGGCAGCTACTTTTGAGGAGTTGAGTGAGCTGGTTCTCTTGGAGCAGTTCTTTAACTGCACAGGCGGGGACTTAACATTAAATATAAAGGACAAAAATCCTACAACTCTCCAGGAGGCAGCAGAAATGGCTGACCTCCGACTGTCATTAATTCGAGGGTGCGGAGCAGCAGCTAGGAGTGAGTCGGGTGCAAAGGATCGTACCCCTCCCCCTCCCAAGAATTTTGATACACATAAATACACAAAAGCATCTAGCACTGACAATAAAACTGAACATAAACCAAATACCGTCCCGTATAAGAAGTCTAATGGTACCTCCCACTTCCAAGGGAAACCAAAGAGTAAAGAGTGCTTCGCATGTCACAAGGAGGGTCACTTTGCAAATGCTTGTCCGAACAAGCCACCAAACAAGGTTGTGTCATTGGCCCGCAGCATAGGGGTGTCGCCTATATCATCTGAGTTTACCAAGGGTAGTTCGTCAGAGGGTGGGACACAGCCTGTGTTCAAGAGTCCGGAAGGCTCGAACCCTGTCCGCGACGTCTTTGGGGGTCATAGAGGGCATGGTTTTGTGAGGTGGGCTGGCGAAAAGCGAGGAGTTAAGCTATTGCGTGATACGGGGGCTTCTCAGACCTTGTTAAAGAACTTTACTGGTAGACCGATTAACGCTGCTCGGGTGGTGGTAGTTCAGGGGATCAATGCTATGAAGTCCTACCCGCTGGTGCGGATGGAGCTGGAGGTGGGTGGTGTGGCGAAGGAGCTGGATGTAGGAATTGTAGAGAACTTGCCTGTTGGGGGCGTCGACCTCCTCCTCGGCAACGACTTTGCGGTGCCTGCTTCTAAGGTTTCACCCTTGGTCGTTGCCGAGAAGGCGGCCGACGTTAGTAGGGAGGAACAGGAGGGGGTTGAGAAGTGTAGTGTACAAACCATGGCGAGTGTTGTGACGCGTTCTCAGACATCCGGAGCCTTGCAGCCACCACCTCAGTCTATCAAACCGCGGAGGAAAGGTCACAAGAAAATGGGAAGTGTTGGTCAATTGGAGAGTTTTGAGCCGGCAGTGTTTCTTGGTGACTCATTATTGGCACCTAAGTTAGAGTCTGGAGAGGCCCCGGGGCCTGTCACCGCTAGTGCAGGTGCAGGGCAGGAAGAGACTCTGCGACAACATCGTTATGCGCAGCGTGAGGAAAGGATGGCTCAGCGGGACATTGGAGGTGGAAATAAATGATTTAAGATGAACTTGGATAATCTCGTACCTGCTGATATATGTTCCTTGCAGCTGGAAGATCCTGAAGTCAGGGCGTGTGGTAATGGTGCTGTCGAACTGGAGAGCGATGGGGATGCGCAGCCTGGTGATTTTTTCTTGTCCGAGGGGAACTTATATCGGAGACATCAGGATCCCAAGAAAAAGTGGGGTGGCAGGTCAGGATTAGTGGACCAGTTAGTAGTACCGAGGGTGTGCCGTGAGAGCTTATTGAGATTAGCTCATGATATGCCTTTGGCAGGGCACCTGGGAGCACGTAAGACGGAGGCAGCTCTCAGCAAGCTTTTCTGGTGGCCTGGGTTAAAGGCGAGTGTCGTGTCATGGGTGTCACAGTGTCACACTTGTCAAGTTGTTGGGAAACCCAATCAGGTCATCCCGAGAGCCCCGTTACAACCCATCCCTGTCATTGGGCCGCCCTTCAGCAGAGTAGTTATCGATATGGTTGGCCCATTGCCCCCCACTAGTGCCGGCAATACATTTTTACTAACTGTAATGGATGTAGCAACACGGTATCCAGATGCTTACCCCATGCGCAACGGGATGGCTAAGACTGTTGTCAAAAACCTACTTGTCTATTTCTCTCATTATGGCTACCCTCAGGAGATCCAGTCTGATCAGGGATCCAATTTTACTTCTGCTCTGTTTAACCCGGTGAGACCCAGCGTCGCACGTATTGCGTCGGCAGTGTTTGATCACCAACTCCCAGCGACGCATCACGTGCGTCCGACATATAAAAAACACTTACGTGGCTCGTAAGGTAGGAAATGGCGGGAGAATAGGAGGGGGAGGTACCGTAGTGTGTGTGGGAGCCGGGCCGGTAGGTGTGAGCGGGCCGAGACAGCCGCGCGGCTGGTGGTGGTGGGCTTAGTGGGGATAGTTTACACCCTTAGTTCACCGCCACTTTGAACCTTCATTACTCCGGTCGTATGGGAGCTAGAGGCTTGAGATTTATGTGAGACACTCCTTAGGATGTATGCCGTACAATGCCATACTCAGTTTTTACCCTAGTGCTCCCGGGCGGGTGGTCATGCGGGGGAGACGAACTTTTGACCCCCCCCCCCCCCCGCGCCCCCCAAATGACCGAAATGAGTTTTTTTTTATTTTTGTCTTCATTTCTCACCATTCTCTTCCATTTTGGCTCAACAAATTTGTTTGAGGCTCCCCCCCCCCCCAAAAAAAAAATGTCCGAGGTGATTTTTTTTGTTTTTTTTTTCATTTCTCATCCTTGTCTTCCATTTTAGCAAACAAAAAAAAGAAGTGAAAATGGCTTGGGACTGGGGTGAACAAAATATTATAACTAGCCGGGGCTCAACGGGTTAAGCAGACCATGCAGCAACATGGGATAGTGTCTGTGGTGTCATCTGCCTACCATCCCGAGAGTCAGGGAGTTTTGGAAAGGTGGCACTCGACTCTCAAGAGTATGTTGCGGTGTTATTGCATGGAAAATGGGAAGGACTTTGATCTAGGTCTCCCATACGTTTTATTTGCTGCGAGAGAAGTACCTGGGGAGAGCTTGGGATTTAGCCCGAACGAGTTGGTTTTTGGACACAGGGTCAGGGGGCCCCTCCACATAGTCAAGGAGATCTGGGAGGGAGTCACAAAGCCATGCTCGCTTCTAAAGTATGTTGTTGAAAGCCGTGAGAGAATGCTAAAGAGCCTGGAGGTAGCAGGTCGGAACCTTAAGAGTTCACAAGCTCAGATGAAGGACAGATACGACCAGAAGGTGAAGCTGAGGGAGTTTGAAGTAGATCAGGAGGTACTGATACTACTGCCTCTGGTGGGACACCCCTTGTCTGCCAAGTATTCTGGTCCGTATCGGGTTGTAAGGAAGGTTTCTGATCTAGACTATTTAGTAGCTACTCCTGATCATAAGAAAAAGAACCAACTTTGCCATGTAAATCTGATGAAAGAGTATGTTAGGTGCCCCTCCGAGCCTCTCACTGTCCCGGTGTTGATCTGCAGCGATCGTGGTGGAGAAGGAGGAAGGGACAGTCAAGCTGCGGGGGAGGATAATTGGGATTGTCATGTTTCCGCGGATCAGTGGGCGGGGAATTCTAGACAAGTGGCTCACGAGTTGATATTGCACCTGCCTGAGCAACAACGTGTAGCTGTGCAGCACTTGTTTGATTCAAACCCAGCTGTTTTCGCGGAGCTTCCTGGCCTCACTACTCAAGCGGTGCACGATGTCGATGTTGGGGACCACCCGCCCTTTAAATCAGTGCCATACCGTGTTCCCCCTATTAAATTACCAGCATTTAGGGAAGAGCTGGATTATATGCTGAAACGTGGGCTGATTTCTGAGGGTGCAGTAAGGTGGACTTCCCCAGTCACACTGCAGCCCAAACCAGATGGCAAGGTGCGGTTTTGTATAGATTTCCGCAGGTTGAATGGTTTAACCCCCACAAATGCCTACCCTCTCCCTCGCGTGGACGACAGTGTGGATAAGATAGGAAAAGCCAAGTTCCTCACTAAGATAGACCTTGTTAAGGGATATTGGCAAGTGTCCTTGTCTGAGCGAGCGTGAGAGGTGTGTGGGTTTGTGGTGGACGGTGCCACATATCGTTGCCATGTTATGCCATACGGGCTGAAAAATGCCCCTGCAACGTTTCAGAAATTAATGAACGACATTGTAGCCAACATTCCCAACTGTACGGTGTACCTAGATGATGTCATAATATACGACGATGATTTTAACAGTCACTGTGCTCACATCGGACAGCTTTTTAATAAACTGAATGAAGCAGGTTTGGTGGTAAACCTGGGTAAGTGCGATTTTGTCAAAGCCACAGTTTTGTACCTGGGGTTCGAGGTGGGGATGGGTCAGGTGTGCCCTCCACAGACAAAGATCAAAGCCATCGATCAGTTTCCCCAGCCTACGACTAAGAAACAAATCATGCGGTTTCTAGGTATGATAGGCTATTATCCTCGCTTCATCAAAGGCTATTCGACTGTACTTACACCTTTAACTGACTTATTATCTAAGGACAAGAAGTTCCGGTGGTCTCCTGAGTGTGCAGAGGCGTTTTCCTTGGTAAAACACCTGTTATGTACCCACCCCATACTCAGGGCCCCGGACTTCAGCAGACCTTTTCAGCTGGCGACTGATGCCAGTGGCGTAGGGGCTGGGGCTGTCTTGTTACAGACAGATGATGAAGGTATCGAACATCCAGTGAGTTTTTACAGTAAAAAATTCAATAGTGCACAAAGGAATTACTCTGTAATTGAAAAAGAACTCCTGGCGATAGTGCTGGCGCTCAGGCACTTCGATGTATATGTTCCTGCTTTCGGACCAGTCGTAGTGGTTAATACCGATCATCACCCTCTGAAATTCTTGAATCAGTTTCATAACCGGAATATGAGGCGGACCAGGTGGTCACTCATGCTTCAGGAGTATAATCTGGACGTACGCCATATTGCCGGTTCTGATAACGTGATAGCGGATTGTCTATCAAGGGTGGATGATTATGGTTAGACTGCCACAGGATTGAGGGTTGAGTGTGGAGGAAAATAGGCTGTCACTGTAGTTCAGCCGAAAAAAACAAATTAAAAAAGCAAAAACCTTATAAAAACTCTTAATTTTTTATAACATGTAGAATTTTGTATAAGATATTGTAGCAGTATCTAAGTTGAATGTTTTCGCTTATTGTCGCTGAGTTAGTTGAACTTGCTCGGTGGAGCGCAACAGTCTTTATTTGTTTTTTATATATAGTGCCTTGTGTCGCAACAGTGTGTTGTACTATGAGAAGTTTTCTGTTAGATATGAAGAACTTAGTCAAGGGTCTTATATCTTGGGGGAGGTGTGACGCTTCTGCATAGTAACCAAGTGCGGGCATGCGCGCGCGTCGGCTGCCCAGCCGTTTAGAAACTGGCTGGTTGTAGCCGGCCGGCAGGCTTTCCCGTAGTATATATCCTACGACAATGTAACTAATGTCTGGGATATTCTTATGTTGTTTCACAGCTTGAAGCTGCCCTTATTCTTAACCAACGCATCTTAGTATATTTTATTCTCGATAGTTAATTGTTTCATTATAATATATAAGATGTAAGTCTAGTGAGAGCGGGAAGAGACGAGCGGGAGAGAGAGACCGGCTTGGGACGTTGCTTCGCGCGGAGAGACCAGCTTGGGATGAGCCTGAAGCGCTGCCACATGCATTTGATTGCAAAGTTAGGTTTAGTTTCGACTCACGCACGGGGTAGAGGATTTTGACCAGGCAACTGTGTTGAGTATTGCCAAGCCTGGGATGTATTCTGCATGCCTAGGGTGGGGTCCAGACAGATTCAAGACTCAGAGCTCACCTCACTGTCGTACCCTTCGGACCCCCTTGATATCTATCCCTCTCAACCCCACTTAGAAACGTTCTCTCTTACTTTGTATACCTTCTTTCCACTACTTCACCAATCTATTTAATTATCCCATCCCCTTGATAGACCTTATATCTATTATTGTATTAACGACGAGCTCTCAGATAACTAGATAGGATTTTGGGCCTTATCCAGAGATGTAATTGTTAATGAGACCCAGGAAGCTTTTTTGTTGTCTCATATTTGGTGGTTTCATGCTTGCTAGTGTGTTCTTGTGTCAGGTTAGCAGGGGCTAGACCGGAGGGGGGGCTTTTTGCGATCCTTTAAGTAAAGCCTGCTGGTGCGAGTCCCGTGGACCCGCACGACTTTACTAGGATACCCGTGGGAGTCTGGGGGGCATTTTCTTGTCTGTGTCCCTGTGTGTCTAGCGCTGTGTTGTGTGAGGGCCATTGCCTAGTCCACTCAGCACTGCGCTAGCACGTCTTGCTTTTGTTTTAGGGTCGCCAGGAGAGAGTCAGATACTTGCGATCTGAGTCTCTCAAGAGAGCACCCTTTCAATTAGAGTAAATTGGCGCACAGACCTGGGAACGTCCCTAGGCTAGAGCAGGTGGCTCAGCCCGGGTATCCGAAGCCTATATCCTTCCGGCTAGACCTCTGCCACCTGGCAGATTAACAGCTAGGGGCTTATTATCTCTGTATTTTTTTTTTTTTTTTTTTCTATATTCCAACTTACTTCCTCTCGGGCATAGGCTGAGAGCCTTAACATTCACCGCTTTACAATGAACAGTGAAGCCCGTGAGTTCTTGTTCCAGTCTAGGGAGTGAGACATGTGAAGCACGTAGAGTACAACGAGCACCTGCCATCTTGCCTTCACATGAGGCACGGTGCTCACTCATGGCCCGAAACGACCCCATCTCTGAAGCCACCTCGTTCCCGTGCCACAGTTTACCGTTTTTGTGAGCATTGTGAGTCAGGGTGTGGCTTAGAGACTCTGTCCGAGCAGGCTTGCCTGACTAAGAGTGAGAAGCAAACCTGTATGTGGTTATGTCACCGTATCTGTACCTCAAGTGAACAATCTATTTATGATAAGTGCAATTGTAATTTACAGTGTTATTGTGTATTACCAAACGAACTAGACATGAAACAGGAAACAGAGCATAATCAACCATGTCGCCTTGCTACTCCGCCTCCTCCTTAATTCGTCTTAAAAAGGGGGCTGGATACCCACCTTCAGACACTATAGTGCGTTTAAAAGAATTGAACATTTTTCACAATCGTGGCCGGAGAGGAGGTAGGAATGTCCCCAAGCGAATTCCTATCATAAAAACACACAAAAAAGTACCTAAAAAAGTCACAGTAGAGAAACCCTACGCACATTTTGAGGTTCCCCGTATTTGGTATAACCTCCCATCGCTGCTACTGTCCAATGTCACCTCTTTGTGTAATAAACTCGACGAACTTATTGTGACAGTTAAACAAATTAGTGCTGATATTGTAGCAGTTACTGAAGCATGGCAAATCACCCCAGAAATATGCGTGATACAAGACTATGACCTCTTTCACCAACTTCGGACAGAGAGGAGGGGGGGAGGAGTAGCTATTTTCGCCCGGAAACAGCTGTGTGCATCTCGCCTGGATATTGAGGTCCCGGAGGGAATCGAAGCACTCTGGGTGAGAGTTAATCCCCCCTCCCACCCTCGTCACACTGCCTCCATTATCTACTGTGTGATCTACCACCCACCACGCTCACCCACCGGCCCCGCACTAATCAACCACATCATCGATACATGTGATGATCTCAAACTCCAATTTCCATCATCCAAGTTGGTGGTTTGTGGGGATTTCAATGAACTAGACACCTGTGAGATTCAAGAACAGCTGCATCTTTCACAAATTGTTGACTTCCCCACCCACAACCACAACACTCTTGACCTTATTTTGACAGACATGGATGAGCAGTACCTCCCACCTGAACCTTTACCTCCTGTGGGACGCAGCACTCATCTCTCTGTGTTCTGGTCACCTGCCCCTACCACCTCCCATCAACAGACCCTCGTCATCCGGACCTACCGACCAACGCCAGACTCTGCAATGCGGGGGTTCGGGCAGTGGTTGGTTCATTACCCGTGGACGGAGGTTCTCACTGAAGAAGATGTTAATGCCAAATGGGACAACTTTGTATCTACCACCACCGAAGCCTACCACCACTTCTTCCCCACCAAGAGGACCAAAATGCACCCCTCTGACGTCCCATGGATTACTCCTCGGATCAAGAGACTGATGCAGAATCGGAATAAGGCCTTCTACACGGACAACAATCGCTACAAGGACCTACGCAACATTGTGATAAGGGAAATCCGTTGGGCGAAGAAGTCCTACTACCCTACAAAGATTCATCATTTAAAACAAACCAATATCAGTCAGTGGTACTCTAAAATTAAGAATCTTTGTGGCTTAAGTAGTGGGACTCCTTCGATCCCCTGTGTTTCCCATGTCCCTCGTGTAGATGCACCTGAACTGATAAATAATCACTTCTCTACCATCTGCCAAACCCTCCCCAAACTAGACCGCACCAACCTCCCTGCCTTCCTCCCATCCCCTTCCCCCCCAGTAACTGTTCAAGAATTTGAAGTGGCCAAAAAGCTTTCCAGTTTCAAATAAAAAAGATCAACAACCCCAGTAGACCTACCCATGAAAATATACAAAGAATTTTCAGTGGAATTTCCACCCCCCTTTGCTCGATAATTAATGCCTCCTTAAGGCAAAGTAAATGCCCTGCAGACTGGAAAACTTCATACGTCACTCCAATCCCCAAAACCCCCTCCCCACATTCTCTTAATGAACTCAGACCAATTGCCATTACGCCCATCCGTAGTCTAATCTGTGAGGACTTTGTATTCACCTGGGCTTACTCACAAATCCGTCACTTGATAGATCCCCAACAGTTTGGCAACGTAAAAACCTCCTCCACCACTCACTGTCTTATTAGCTTCCTAGATTATATTTACACAAATCTTGAGAAGAGAAAGACTTCCCTCGCCCTTGCCTTTATTGACTTCAGGAAAGCATTTGACCTTGTTGACCACACCATCATCATCAACAAAGCCATAAAGTTGGGGCTACATCCTACCCTGGTTGCGTGGTTGACCGACTTCCTTAGTGACAGACGACAAGCAGTGCGATACCAAGGCTTCATCTCCACCTTCCTAGACATCACATGTGGAGTCCCACAGGGCACAAAGATGGGGCCTCTATTGTTCCTCATCTTGATTAATGATGCCCTAAAGGACACCCCATTCCACTGGAAGTACGTGGACGACTCGACAGTCGGCATTACTGTCGATAACACCTCCCCTAAATATGACCCCCTACAAGACATCCTCGACCGTCTTCAAGCCTGGACCACAGACAATCATGTGACTATCAATCATGACAAGACAGTGGTCATGCACATCAACACTTCCGTTACCGACCTTCCTCCACCCACTGTCACAATTGGTCCTCATCCCCTTCAGCTTGTTGAGTCCACCAAACTCCTCGGAATTACTGTGGACAACAAACTGAACTGGAAGAAACATGTAACTACCACAGTCAGGACCGTCACTTACAAGTTATTTATGCTATGGCGGTTGAGATCCCTGGGGGCGCCGGAGAATGAGCTGAAGAGTATATATAACACCTTTATACTCCCTAAGCTCACCTACGCCTCTCCCGCCTGGTCCTCCTCTCTAACCCTAACACAACAACGTCAACTGGAGAGAGTTCAGAGGAGGGCATGCAGGATCATCCTGGGTGGCACATATCCAGGGTACGAGGAAGCTCTCACCACCCTTAGCATACCTTCACTTTCAACCCACCACTACAACACACTCAAACAGTTTGCATCTAAGCTGCTTGTTCACCCACGACACAGAAACTTACTTCCACCAGACGCCCCTAGACCTACACGTGCAGCTCGTCATTTCAACACACTCCAACCAATAAGAGCAAGAACTGACAGATATAAAAATAGTCCTATCCCAACCATTGTTAATATTATTAATAATGTGTAATAACGGTCTGTCACACCATATATACGCGCCCACCTTTAATAATATATGCATTAGTGTGTGTGCGTGTGTGTATTAGAATATAATTATGTATGTATTTGCTTGAGTTTGTTTATGTATATGTGTATATATGTATCTGTATGTGCAGTATATGTGTATGTATGTGTGCGTATATGTGTATGTATGTATGCGTTATTTATGTATATATATATGTGTATAGTGTATACTGTTTGTGGTTCGAGCCCGGCTGAGAGTATCAGGTAGGATAAGAGAAGAGCATATATGCATGTAATGTGCATATATTTATGTATATGTATGTCTGTGTGTACGTGCTGTCAATGGTTCGAGCCCGGTTGAGAATATAAGGTATATAATATATATATGTACTGTACGTGTATTTATATTTATATGGTCATATGCACATATGTATGTAAATATACGTACATATGAGCGAGAACATATTGCTCACTAGCGCAACTTCTGATTATAAATCTATGCATAAGCATTATCTATTATTAAGTGTTCGCGTATCTTCATCCATGTATTTCCACCCTTAACAATAGAACGCCCAGCTCTTCCATATTTCGCCTTCTGTCACACACACACACACACACACACACACACACACACACACACACACACACACACACACACACACCTACACTACCGAGGATTAACCTCCCATTGTAGTACCCGCACCCTCTTTACCTGACTTACCAAAACAGTTTCTGTATGTATGTATGTTTGTGTGCATACGTGGGCGTTTGTGTATACGGACATGTGCACACTTACTGCATGTTCTTATGTTCCTACATATGTATGTATATGTATGTGCGCACGTACGTGTATATATGTATGTTCTGTATATGAGTAAGTAAATAAATGTGTATATGTACTGTATATCACTTACTCTCATGGTTATTTTATGATAATTTGTATTCTGCACATGCATCATTATTGTATTTATTTATTTTGTTTGTAAACTAAGCTTACCATCCTCATATCTGTACATCTCATGTTCATCCACTAAATTGTAAAATGTGTATTTTCAGCTCATGAGGCTGCCATTCTTTAATAAACCGTTTATTATTATTATTATTATTATGTTGCGAGTTGCTGCCTTTATTTAATTATACCTATGCCATTATACACTGTATGGCCTATCACTAGTATTTATTCCTGCTTATGAGTTAAGAGTTCTCTAAATCCGTAAGGTACTTTCTTTGCTAAGCATCAGATCCTACAGTAGCCGCATGCAGTTTAGAAACCCGCATCTCATCTACCTGTACGATGTTTTGAGGACTGTTTGCTTTCACCTTCTTTCACGCAGGGGTGATTAGTTGTATTAATTAACGTAACGTTAAATGTACTTTCTTCTAGTTTGTTATTAAATTGTTTCTGCAATTTAATTCCGTTATCTATCTTTTCCTTGAAGCTTTAAGTCAACTTAATTGTGTGATCTTTTACATAGCCTGCTTGACTATCAGCAGTCTATAGTGCGTGCACCCTGTACCCGAGTCATAGGATACCTCGTTGTCCAGGCAGGACTCTTGACGGTTTAGGGTGGTTTGTTGCCTGGGTTTATAGATAAGGGTTGGATCTAGCGTTTTCCGTTGTTGCTTGTTGCCGCATACCTAGTCCAATAGAAAGAGCCCAGTGTTTATATATCCCAGGACGTAACACAAGATCTGTGTGTATGGTGATTGCAAGAGTGTGGAAGCATTATCCCTGACAGACACCTATCCATTACCTAGGGTTGACGATACCATAGACCGCATCGGGTCTGCCTCGCTCGTCACGAAGGTAGAACTAGTGAAAGGTTATTGGCAGGCCCCGTTGCCGGAAAGAGCGAAGAGAAGTGCCAGTCTTGTGATGAACTGGGCAGTTTATCAGTGTCAGGTGTTGTTTTGCTGCCGGAACACAAGTTGGATGTGTGGCATGGTAAGGGCACTGATAATGTTTTGGCTGATTGTTTGTCACGGGGGCGTTTGTTTGCAGGAGAACCCTTGCCGTTCAGTCAGTGTGTGTTGAGAGTGGAGAAAAATCAGGCTTGCCCCTGTAGAGCAGCCATCAAAAACAACATTAAAATTAAATAAAAAAAAGAACATAAAAACTCTTTCTTTTTAACAGTTAATTGTAAGTTGCCAATGTCTGTGAAGCTCGCTCAGGGAGCATAGCAGGCTAAAATTATACTATTATGTTTGGGAGGAGTTATAAGGTTTTCTTTATGCTAAAATGTTGTTTTATTTATGATTGAGCTTTGCATTTCATTTCTGGTGGAGTGGCTGATTGTGGCGGGTCTTTTCGGCATTCTGCCTAGTCAGATATGGTGTTCGCCTAATGTTGAGCGTCCCATATCTTGGGCAGGGTGTAACGTCTACCAGCGTTGGCAGAATCGCCTCCTGTTAGCCACTAGCGCTCGCCAGGGCAGTGAAATGGGCTACAGTTATCAGAGAATGTTGTTCTTTCTTTCATAGTACTTGCATTGTTACAGACAGTCCAGTGGTGGTCTTTATTTTCGCCTGTGACAACGGGAAGTATTTTATATCATTAGTAGAATATAAGATGCATTGTAGAGTGAGTTTAAGAGAGAGAGAGAGCAAGACGAGAGCGGAGTGGTAATATGTGTGTGCGTATGTATGTTGCCTCCCTCGCTCGGAGGAGTTTCCCGCCCGCGCGGGCTTTTTCTCGTCTTTGATTGGCTGGTGGTTCTTGGCGCGTCCTAGGGGCCTGCTGCCTTGTGACGTATCGGCCTGTGATTGGCCGACCATCATGCCTTTGTGGGATCCTGAGGGTCCCGAGGAGCTGCCCTCCTCAGAGCAGGCTAGGGACGCACATGACTAACATCCTTTTAACAACTGTCCCCCATATCTCCACCATTCTGATACTGTCTCTCTCACTCAACTTCCTTCTTTTCATTCCTCTAATCTTTTAACGTCACAGCACTCCCTTTGGGTTCTGTACACGATTTCATATCGGCCCATCGTATTGTGTGCGTCGCTCTCATATATATTTCCATGTATTAGAATAGGCTATAAGGGTTCTTAGTCTATGGAGGTTTGATGACTCTGTGTGTGTCTCCCTCAGTGTCCTTAGTTTGTGAAGGTTTGAGGACTTTTTGTGTGTGTCTCCCTCATTATCAGTAGTGCTCTGCTGGGTTATTTAATGCTAGACTGGGATAAGGCTTCTGTTGTCGTTGTCACCGATGTGTATATGGTTTGCTTATACCTACACGACTTCGACGGTTTCTGTGGTGGCCTAGGTTGTCCTTTTGCGAGTGCAGCATCGTGTTGTAAGAGGGCATTTGCATACTACCTTATAAGACAGTGCTGCCTCTTTGCTTGACTTTAGAGGGATCGCCAGGGTAGAACCAGATACTTGAGATCTGGATCTACCAAGAGAGCATCCCCGTCATTAACGTAACTTTAATCATACCGCCTTAAGGACAACGCTAGGCTATGGGCCTGTCTTGCACAGCCACAGTTTCCTAACCTTGATATCCCAGCTAGACTTTATTCGCCGAGCAGACACTAGTTAGGACATGAGCTCTTTTGATATGTACGCATTATTATTCAAGTATTTATTAGTCTAGGTTGTTGTTGAGTTGCACAACCATAGCAGACTGTGTCGTTGATGAGGAAGTACTTCTTTTAGTGTCGAGCATTACTGCCGTTGCGCATTTATAATATTCTTGTGTCAGTTAACATTATATGTCCTACCTTTTAGTGTATTAAGTCTACACGTGGGGTGTCCTGCCTTCTGCCATTATATAATTTAAGATACGAGCACCTTATGAGCATCAGACTTTCTTCAGAAGTTTCCAGGTCTATGCTGTAGGACTATACTTCACTTTCTTTCAGATAGGAGTGAAGAGTTTATTGTTGTTTAGAGTAACTGTATTGAAGCATCTTTTGATTGTATTAAATCTTATAGTGATTTAATTGATCTTTCCACAGCTTCCCTTTTATGCATTTTAACGTAACTTGCATCTTGTTTGTTATCAGGCTATACCAGTGTGGGTTAGCCTGAAGTAAAGTACATTTATGCCCAGTTAAGGATACTCCGTTATCGCAGATTAACTCTGGAGGGTATAGGTGTTTTTGTTCGCCGGCATATAAGTTCGAGGGTTTGGATCTAGCGTACCGTTGTTGCATAGTGCCATATTACTAGTCCAATCAATAAGTGCCCTTGTTTTATTCGTAGCCACGGTCGTAACAAATGGCGACCTTGCCTAGTATCTTATCTTGTGAGCAAGTCGTCATAACAAATGGCGACCTTGCCTAGTATCTTATTTTAATAGAAACCAGGATCCATTTGTTGATTATTGCAGTAATAACAAATAGTGCCCTTGCCTAGTATCTAAGAAAGAATTGCAGGATTGTTGGACATTTGTTTTTTGAGGAATATTTTGGACACATGGATTTTTTTTTTTTGGCAACGTAGTATAGGATTTGAGTTGTCTTCGAGCATATTTTTTGAGTGAATAGTGCTACATGAGAGTTTAGTTACTCCTTTTTTTTATAAACGTTGAGAATTTTCGGTGGACACTGTCGAACGACGGATCTATGTACGGTGAGGACACAGTACGGGAAGCAGACTCTGAGGTGCATGGGGCATGTGGGCACTAGCAGCATGTCGAGAGGTGACCTAGTGGCCTGGGTGCTCGGTGGGGTGCGTTGGGCTTCGGGTGGAGCGGGAGCTGGGGCACCTTCGGCCCAGCCCCCATTCCACTCGACTCCTACCATGGCGCCCCCTCGGGCTCCGGAGCCGGGTACGTTCCCGCAGGCTGATAGTCACTGGCAGCGTGATTTGCACTTGGGTGGGTCTCCAATTGTTGCATCTCCTCTCCTCAAGGTTTAACTGCAGAGATGATCTTCCAGCTTGAGATGGCTAAGCTTGTGCAACGAAAGCATGAATCTGAGATTGAGATGGCTAAGATTGAGGCTACGAAGTACTGTGCAGACATAGACCTTGAGAAGTCTCGGGTGGAGTCAACAAGGCAGCGTCTCGGTTCTGGGAATCGAGGTCTTGATCAGTCTTTATCGCACCTTCTTAAGTTAGTCACTCGTTAAGTTAAGTTAAGTTACTCGTATTTGACGAGTCGGGTGTCACCGAATTTTTCCTTCGTTTTGAGAAGAAGTGCCGGGAGCACCAATGGCCCGAGGTTAAGTGGGCAGCCCTTGTTTCCTCTAGGTTGGTTGGCAAAGGACTCCAGGCATATGATGCGTTGCCCTTGGAGTCTTGCGTCGATTATGAGGTACTGAAGGAAGCTGTTCTGCGGGCGTACGAGTTACAACCAGAGACTTATAGGTTGAAGTTCCGGGGTGTTACGAAGGGTCGTGAGTGCACCTTTCTTGAACATGCCCGGGAACTGTCTGACGCTTTTGGGAATTGGCTGAGATCAGAGAAGGCAACGACGTTTGATGAGATAAAACAGTTGATGCTTCTCGAGCAGTTCTTTAAGTGTACGGGCAGCGACCTGACATTGAACCTTAAAGAGAAACAGCCTAAAACTCTACAAGAGGCAGCTGAGATGGCTGACCTGAGAATGTCACTGATTCGTGGGTGCGGGTCTGCACAACGGACCGATGCAGTTAACAAGGGGCGCAACACTCAAACCCCCCCCCCCCCGAGTCAGTGATACTAAATTTAATAACGAGAGTAAGAGCAATGATACCAATTTTGTTCAAAAACCTAATACCGTCCCGTTTAAGAAGGGTCCGGGCCCTTCCCCACCTCAAGGGAAGCCCAAGGGGGAGTTAGTGTTTTCATTGTCACAAGAAGGGGGATTTTGCACGATCCTGTCCTAGCAAGCTACCTACAGCAGTCGTGTCTTTGGCTCGCAACATTGGAGTGTCTTTGAAGTCGTCTGCGTTTGCCCGGGGTAAATGGTCAGAGGCTGGAGCACAGCCAGTGAAGAAGTGTCCGGAAGGCTTGACACCTGTCCGCGATACTTTTTGTGACCATAGAGGGCGCGGCTGCGTGAGTTGGGCTGGTTGCAAGCATGGAGTAGAATTTTTGCGTGATACGGGTGCTTCCCAGACATTGATGAAAAACTGTACAGGCAAACCAATAAACACGGCACGGGTAGTTGTGGTGCAGGGTATCAATGCTACACGGTCATACCCGTTGGTCTGAGTGGAGCTGGAGGTAGAAGGTGTGACACGAGAGTTGGATGTCGGAATCATGGAGAAACTGCCAGTAGAGGGCGTCGACCTTCTTCTCGGCAATGACTTTGCGGTGCCTACTTCTGAAGTTCCACCCTTAGTCGTTGCCGAGAGGGCGGCCGACGTGAGTAGGGAGGGGCAGGTGTTGGTTGAGAGGTGTCAACCACAGCAGAGGGCATGTGTTGTCACCCGATCTCACGCATCTAAAGTGTCACAGCCTATTCCTCAGTCTCTAGACCAGCGGAGGAACGGTTGGAGGGAGAAAGCTAAAGTTGGGAGTTTTGTGAGTTTTGCTCCAGCGGCTCTCCTTTGCGACTTAGTACTTGACCCAGAGGTGAGCTCCGGAGTGGCCCCAGAACCTGTCACCCCTAGTGACATGGTTGGGCATGATGGCACTCCGCGACTTAGTAGTTCCCAGGTGGAGGAGAGTTGTGGGAACGGGGCTATTGAACACGAGGACGGGGAAACATGTCATGTGAACCTGTTGGAGGAGTTTGTTAGGCAACCACCTGAGCAGCCTACTGTCCCTGCGTTGGTCTGCAGCGGCCAAGGTGGAGAAGGAGAGGGGGGCAGTAGGGCACAGGTGGAGGAGAGTTGGGATTGTCATGTCTCGGCGGAGCAGTGGGCGGGCGACACGAGTCTGGTGGCTGTGGAAGCGCTAGAGCACCTGCCTGAGCAGCAGTGTGCAGCGCTCCAGCACCAGCTCGGTTCATACCCCACTGGTCGTGCCGAGCACCCGAGCCTCACAACTCAGGCGGTGCAAGATGTTCCGCGGGCAGGTCACTTGAGTGTTTATAGACCGTTAGCCTCGTTGTTTCGGTGGTTCAAGGTGGGCGACGAGGCTTTGGCATGGTTGCCAGGCCAGGACCGACCCATGGCTGCCAAGGGTGGTGGTCAGAAAGAGGACATTGAGCAGATTGGTGAGGTTGGCTGTGGAGTGGATGTGCCCGGTCGTCGAATAGCCTCCCAATGCTGCTCTAGTCGAATGCAACAGCCCTACCATAGACCGACTGTATCTGGCCATGTCGCTGAAAGCGGTGATGCTGCGCAGGCAGATGTAGTCGTAAGGAATGCGGGGGTGCGCATGTACGGTATCGGCGGGGAAGCCTTAGCAATAATGAACTATGGGAGTGACTGCACAGGTGGTACTGATTGTCCCTCTCATGACCTGGCTGTTCTAGGGACGAAGGTGGAGAAGGAGGGAGACTTTAGTTTAGAAGCTGCGGTCTCGGCTGGGTTGTGGGAGGGCACTAGGCATGTTGTTCTTCGAGATAAGTTGCAACCTCTTGTTCCTAAGCGACAAGAGGAGTTGTTTACTAGGCTGTGGCAGTGCATCCGCATGTTTGTTGCTTCACCAGGCCTGATGTGCGGGGTAGAATTCGACATGGAGGCTCGAGACAGGTCAAGGCTCAAGTTAGTTCCCTACCGTATAAATCCTGCTCAACAGCCTGTCGTGAAAACAGAGCTAGACTACATGGGGAAAAAGGGTCTGAGGGATAAAGTATATCGTGAGTGGTCGTTGCCAGTGAGTTTGCAACCGGAGTTGAGTGGCAAGATCCGTGTGTATGGTGATTGCAAGAGTGTGGAAGCATTATCCCTGACAGACCCCTATCCATTACCCAAGGGTCTGAGGGATGAGGGATATCGTGATTGGTCGTTGCCAGTGAGTTTGCAACCTGAGTTGAGTGGCAAGATCCGTGTGTATGGTGATTGCAAGAGTGTGGAAGCATTATCCCTGACAGACACTTATCCATTACCCAAGGGTCTGAAGAGAAGTGCCAGTCTTGTGATGAACTGGGCAGTTTATCAGTGTCAGGTGTTGTTTTGCTGCCGGAACACAAGTTGGATGTGTGGCATGCTAAGGGCACTGATAATGTTTTGGCTGAGTGTTTGTCACGGGGGGGGTTTGTTTGCAGGAGAACCCTGGCCGTTCAGTCAGTGTGTGTTGAGAGTGGAGAAAAATCAGGCTTGCCCCTGTAGGGCAGCCGTCAAAAACAACATTAAAATTAAATACAAAAAATCACATAAAAACTCTTTCTTTTTGATAGTTAATTGTAAGTTGCCAATGTTATAGCTAAAGTCCTAAGTTGAACCTGTCTTTCACTTAGTAGGCTGGGCTCTGTGAAGCTCGCTCAGGAAGCATAGCAGGCTAAAATTATACTATTATGCTTGGGAGGTTTATAAGATTTTCTTTATGCTAAAATGTTGTTTTATTTATGATTGAGCTTTGCATTTCATTTCTGGTGGAGTGGCTGGTTGTGGCGGGTCTTGTCGGCATTCTGCCTTGTCAGATATGGTGCTCGCCTAATGTTGAGTGTCCCATATCTTGGGCAGGGTGTAACGTCTACCAGCGTTGGCAGAATCGCCTCCCGTTAGCCACTAGCGCTCGCCAGGGCAGTGAAATGGGCTACAGTTATCAGAGAATGTTGTTCTTTCTTTCATAGTACTTGCATTGTTACAGACAGTCCAGTGGTGGTCTTTATTTTAGTCTGTGACAACGGGAAGTATTTTATATCATTAGTAGAATATAAGATGCATTGTAGAGTGAGTTTAAGAGAGAGAGCGAGACGAGAGCGGGGTGGTAATATGTGCGTGCGTACATATGTTGCCTCCCTCGTTCGGAGGAGTTTCCCGCCCGCGCGGGCTTTTTCTCGTCTTTGATTGGCTGGTGGTTCTTGGCGCATCCTAGGGGCCTGCTGCCTTGTGACATATCAGCCTGTGATTGGCCGACCATCATGCCTTTGTGGGATCCTGAGGGTCCCGAGGAGCTGCCCTCCTCAGAGCAGGCTAGGGACGCACATGACTAACATCCCTTTTACAACTGTCTCCCATATCTCCACCATTCTGATACTGTCTCTCTCACTCAACTTCCTTCCTTTCATTCCTCTAATCTTTTAACGTCACAGCACTCCCTTTGGGTTCTGTACACGATTTCATATCGGCCCATCGTATTGTGTGCGTCGCTCTCATATATATTTCCATGTATTAGAATAGGCTTTAAGGGTTCTTAGTCTATGGAGGTTTGATGACTCTGTGTGTGTCTCCCTCAGTGTCCTTAGTTTATGAAGGTTTGATGACTCTTTGTGTGTGTCTCCCTCATTATCAGTAGTGCTCTGCTGGGTTATTTAATGCTAGACTGGGATAAGGCTTCTGTTGTCGTTGTCACCGATGTGTGTATGGTTTGCTTATACCTACACGACTTCGACGGTTTCTGTGGTGGCCTAGGTTGTCCTTTTGGTTGTGCCTTTTGCGAGTGCAGCATCGTGTTGTAAGAGGGCATTTGCCTACTACCTTATAACACAGTGCTGCCTCTTTGCTGGACTTTAGAGGGATCGCCAGGGTAGAACCAGATACTTGAGATCCGGATCTACCAAGAGAGCATCCCCGTCATTAACGTAACTTTAATCATACCCCCTTAAGGACAACGCTAGGCTATGAGCCTGTCTTGCTCAGCCACAGTTTCCTAACCTTGATATCCCAGCTAGACTTTATTCGCCGAGCAGTCACTAGTTAGGACATGAGCTCTTTTGATATGTACGCATAATTATTCACAGTATTTATTAGTCTAGGTTGTTGTTGAGTTGCACAACCATAGCAGACTGTTTCGTTGATGAGGAAGTACTTCTTTTAGTGTCGAGCATTACTTCCGCTGCGCATTTATAATATTCTTGTGTCAGTTAACATTATATGTCCTACCTTTTAGTGTATTCAGTCTACACGTGGGGTGTCCTGCCTCCTCCCATTATATAATTTAAGATACTAGCATCTTATGAGCATCAGACTTTCTTCAGAAGTGTCCAGGTCTATGCTGTAGGACTATACTTCACTTTCTTTCAGATAGGAGTGAAGACTTTATTGTTGTTTAGAATAAGTGTATTGAAGCATCTTTTTATTGTATTAAATCTTGCAGTGATTTAATTGATCTTTCCATAGCTTCCCTTTTATGCATTTTAACCTTAACTTGCATCTTGTTTGTTATCAGGCTATACCAGTGTGGGTTAGCCTGAAGTAAAGTACATTTATGCCCAGTTAAGGATACCCCGTTATCGCAGATTAACTCTGGAGGGTATAGGTGTTTTTGTTCGCCGACATATAAGTTCGAGGGTTTGGATCTAGCGTACCGTTGTTGCATAGTGCCATATTACTAGTCCAATCATTAAGTGCCCTTGTTTTATTCGTAGCCCCGGTCGTAACAAGAATAACCTTATACAATAGATACATTATCGATAAAAACAAATATGAAAAGAGTTAACATTTATGGTAACAATAAATCAAGGTAGATAGTTAATAGCTTAATCATATACACAAAGATTAATGGTATGCATGTATGTACAGTATATACACAGGCACATACCCCATAGTTAAGGGTGGCCGACTCGAGGCAGAGCTTGAACAGAAACAACATATATAGTTTAAGTTGGAAGATTAATTGACAGAAGGAAAATATGAAAGACAAATTAATTTCAATGGAAAGAAAAATCGACACAGAATGAGTGGAGGAACAACAAAATAAATATATTATCTGATTAATAAGTGGATTCACAGGATCAATGTCTGCCAATTTGTTTCCAATCTAAATCGTCTAAATATAACTATATATACTTAAAATTACTTCACCAAAACTAGAAGAGGAGCTAGATAATAAATAGAACTCCTCATAGTTTAGAGTTTCAAACATAATTCCCACATCCCAAAGAGAACAAGTTCATATTTAAATATATGTCAACACATGCAATGACATACTGTATATACCTAGAAATATATGAGACTCAGCTGCAAAACATGATGATGTTCCCATGATTGTAATAAAGTAATCTATTACTGGTGAGTGCCCCATCCTTATGTATGTAGTCTATCTTTAATATCAGGGAGATCTCCAGAAAATATAACTATCTAAAGTAATACCAAAATAGGTCAAACTAACCTTCCCGAAATACACAGACCCAGCTCAGTCTTGCTAGCATTAGGTTAAGTAATTGATAGACCAGCTTGTAATCAACTCATTGAATTCTAGATCAAAACAATATTCTTTCTAAAAATCAGCGTGGATCCTGTCGCCGGAGACTGACAGAAACCTCTTGAATGTTCTTCATGGACCATATTTTGCGATCCTTTGATAAAAATGAAGTTACTCCCAGTTCACTTATTGTTTTATCCAAAGCCTCTGAACAGTTGAGTGGCAATATCGATTGGAGAATATTGAGGCGAAGACCATGAGTCTCATGACTGAAACAAGTAGTTCGATCATGCAAGAACTGTCTTATTTAATTTGCGGCCTAGAGCCTTGCCCGAAGAAAAGTTGGTGTAGCTAATACTAAACCAAAAAGAATAATAATGAATGTACTATGTGTGCCTTGTATCAAGTAATCTTTTTACCATAACAAAATATATAGGTTGGAGGGTTTCTTAAAAATGTATAAATGACAAATACCCAATCTGGCACTCACACATAAACAAACAATCACAATAAAACAACAATAAACATTAACACACACACACACACACACAAGCATACACCTACACAATCAGTCTCCAGCTATGTCTAGACTAATAGACGGGTCAATATAACGCCAAAGTACCCATACCCCCAAAAAATTGCAAAAGTTTATTTCTTTGTGGTTTTATGTTAGGTTGGGTCCAGTCTACAACATACAAAAAGTTGGACAAAATTGGGGTATTGGAAAGTGTTAAAGTTCGAAGATGACTTTTGTCGGTGTTTAAGTAATTTTCCGTACATTGTGAACACTACAGAAAGCAATAACTCAGTCAATTTTTATGATAGATCAATGAAAGTTGCATTTCCACATAGGTGTTCTGGGTCAATCTTTCACATAAAAGGGTTTTTAGTGATGTTGAATCACCCCTTATGGCATATCTAGGGGTACCCTTACCCCATACTTTTGTTACGCGCCCACCTTGCACTAACGTAAAATGAGCATGCATGTTCTATCAGTTTAGGTTTTAGTAGGCATACCAATGCTCAATATGATTTTGTCATTTAGATAACATAAAACCTAACCACCAATCATTATCTTTTCAGAATATGAGTGCAGCCAGCAAAGAAACCAGTCCTATATGCGAACGAGATTTGGACTGTGAGGAGACGGTGGTCGTTCGAGAAAAAGGAGCTGAAGGTATCAACCGTGCAAACATCGAAAGATGTGTCAAATTAAGGGATGAAGCTGGAACTAGTGTTCACAAAACATGTCGGGTTAACCACATAAACAAAAAGGACATTGCTACTGCCTCCAACAAAGATTCTGCTCGGCCAGTAAAAAGGAGCGCTCGCGTTTCTCTGGGACCATATGACAGTAGAACGCAATGCCTTTTCTGCGGAACTGATGCTACGAAAATAGACCCTAAACGAAAAAGTGAGAAAAGGATTTTCTATGTGAAGACCGACACATTTGTTCAAACTATATTGGTTCATTGCAAATCAAGAGGGGATGAGTGGGCCATTGCTGTTCAAGGCCGGATCGAATATTTTGGTGGTGATCTTTATGCGGCAGACTGTTTACCACCAGTCATGTAACGTCAACTTCCGTACAATGCGGGGCATTCCAAGACAGTTCACGTCAGTTGAATCCGCCAAACGACGAAAAAGTGGAAGGCCAAAGGACAGTGATCAGGATGAGGCATTCAAAAGGGTTTGTGTATTCCTGGAGGAAAACGATAAGGAACAGCTAACGATATCGGAACTTGTCGCTAAAATGGGAGAATATTTGCGAGATAGTAAATCCACGGCGTACGGAAATCAGTACCTCAAGGAAAAGCTGATAAGTCGATATGGAAGCTCTATATTCGTGACAGAAGGTCGTAGTGCTGTCAAAAACATTGTGACCTTTAGGGAAAAAACCTGTAACATTGTTCGTGAATACTTACAACTCACCTCGAGAAAACGACGAGGAAGCACAGAAACGAGCAATTCTCGAAACCGCAGCAAAACTCATCAAAAGTGACATCAAGACGACAGTTGCACCAGTGGGGGATAAGTATCCAACTCCGGCCGAACTGAAACTTACGCCAGCATTAGACTTTATCCCTGCAAATTTGCGATTCTTGCTGCAGCATCTGTTTGTTGGGAAGGATACATCAAGTAAGGTCGCTGGCATCGGACAAGCTGTTGTTCAAGCAGTGCTTCCAAGAGCTGTAATTGCGCCTTTACAGCTTGGTCTCGCAGTGCAAATGCACCACTTGTATAGGTCACGATTCTTGATTGATAGTCTTTCAACCATGGGGTTTGCTTCATCATACCCAGAGGTCCAAAGGTTTGAAGTGAACGCAGCATGTTCACTTGTTCCAGGTGTGTTGGGTACTGACATGGACATTCTTGATCGGTCCCTGTTATTTGCCGGAGACAACGTGTACTAGATGGAGGATCTCTTCTTCACCGCTTGAAATGGACGGAGGGGAGCACCTACAGTTCGATTGCAGATAATTACGCCTCATTCACTGCCAAACACTATGGTAGAGCGACTGTCGTGTTTGATGGTTATGAGGTTGGACCAAGTATAAAGGACTGTACTCATCAGTGGCGAAGTCGAAAGCTGAATGCAAACAAGGTTAACATTACCGAGGTGACAACATTTGTTGGGAAAAAGGAGGACTTCTTGTCGAATAAGGCAAACAAGCAGGCACTAATCCAGCTGATCATGGAACGAATGCGACAGAAAGGCTGTGACGTTATTCAACCAGAAGGAGATGCCGACGTTGAGATCGCAAAGGCAGCCATCAGTGTGTCTGCTTCCAAACCAACCACCCTTATTGGAGAAGACACAGATCTTCTAGTCCTCTTGCTCTACCATGCAGAGGTTTCTAAATGTAATGCACTCCATTTCCACTCAGCCAAGGCCAAATTATATGTCTATAATATCAAGGTCCTCAAACAGGTGCTTGGTGAAGCAGTTTGCAATTATTTACTGTTTCTGCATGCCTTTACTGGGTGCGACTCGGTGTCCAGGGTATTCGGGATTGGAAAGAAGTCGGGGTTCCAACAAATCATCAAGAAAGAAAAGGCAATGAAAGACTGTTCAAAAGAATTCTCTCTATCAAAGCAAAGTCAGGATGTTGTGGAAACCAACGGTTGTAAGGCAATGGTAGCATTGTTCAATGCAGATCAGAAGGACTCACTGGCATCTATCAGATACAATATGCTCTGCACGAAAGTTGCTAGGGCTAAAGTGTTCGTCATGCCTGAACGACTCCCACCAACCACTTCGGCTTGTAAATTTCATTCCCTTCGGACTTACTACCAGGTTATGGAGTGGATGGGATGTAGTGATGACATGGACCCATCTGAGTGGGGATGGAGGGTAGAAGGAGAAAAACTTGTTCCGGTGATGACAGACAGAAGCCCTGCTCCAGATGCACTGATTCAGATGATTCACTGCAACTTTT
This sequence comes from Paralithodes platypus, assembly GCA_032716605.1. NCBI lineage: Eukaryota > Metazoa > Arthropoda > Malacostraca > Decapoda > Lithodidae > Paralithodes > Paralithodes platypus. The sequence continues at coordinate 53,085,415 of CM064567.1, forward strand.
CGGAAGGATGCAATACCCTAAGGTGTACCTGCAGAAAACATGGACTAGAGTGTACCAGTGCATGCGGACATTGCCAAGATGGCAACTGTGACAATATGACAAATGATCCAGTGATACATGATGATGATGATGATGATGGTGATGATGTGTGAAAACTTTTGAATGAAGCATTATGACGTATATGCCTGTTTGTGAATCGGGGTGGGTGCAACTGAGGGCTTTGGGGTAGGTAGGGTATAAAGGGCGATTCAACATCACTGGTAACCCTTTCATATGAAAGAGTCACCCTGAAAACCTGGGTATAAATGCAAGTTTTATTGATTTATCATTAAAACTGACTTGAGTTACAGAGCCACATATAAATAGAAAATTACTTAAAAATCGACAAAAGTCATCTTCGAAATTAGACACTTTCCAATACTCCAAATTTGTCCAACTTTTAGTATGTTGTAGACTAGACCCAACCTAACATAAAACCACCAAAAAAAAAAAATTTGCAATTTTTTGGGGGTCAATCGTACATTGACCCGTCTATAACACACACTCGCACCGCCACTTGAAAGTAATCCCTGGTAAACACAAGCACTTTCTATCTCGCTTTGTATTCTCCTAACTTTTCCTCTCTCTCTCTCTCTCGCGACTGTCAATAAACAAGGCTTCCATGAAATTCTCGCTCAGCTTCACCCTTGTTCTCGGACACAACCTCTCTCACTAATGCACTCACAGACACCCCCATTTGATCTCGCTCACTCTGACTCATACACACACGCTCTCTATCTCTCTCTCTAAGCAGTTTTATTAGTCTATCACAAAACATTATTTTGTTTTGTCTAACTACCAGTGTATGTTCGCATATGTTGTTGCGTGTGTTCCTGAACGTATCTGCCTGTCTAACTATTTACCTGTCTGCCTCCTTAGATCACTAGATGCCTTCATGTCTGCCTACCTACCTCCCACTTACCTGTCTACTTGAGTACCTACCTGTCTGCCTATCTTCCTACATATCCTCCTCTCTGTCTGCCTGTCTACCTACCCCATTCCAGCCTGCCTGCGTGCCTCACTGTCTGCCTTGGCTTCTCTCCAAACCATGAAGCAAATACTAAATAAATCTGCTTATCTGGCACTACTATGCACATACTCCTTGCAAGATCTGCATGAATTGTTATTATTTGACAACATGAACTACCATATATGTTGCATCAACATATGTTAAATATATTTATTATGTAAAGCACACACACACACACACAATTAAGTAACTCATAACGATACTGATAATGTTTTAACACAGGAATTCCATATATTATTTATGAGTGGGCCAACTACGGCAACGCAACAAACCATAAGGCCTTAGGCCTAAACTACCAGTCGTCTCTAAAGACAGAAATGTTGGTGTGTTTTCTTAACCAAAAACACTTTCGCTAGGGTTAAGAAGCAAGATGTCCTCCATGTTTAGGAAAATATAATTATCAAGCAAACGTCAGTGGTGCCTCGCAGGTGACACTAATATACTCCATGGCCCAGGGTGAATGACGTTAACAGCACATAGAGATTTGTATTACAATTATAATATGTAAGGTATTATATTGTTTGTTGAAATATTTATTGTTTGTGTTTCATTGTGATTACCTTGTTTATTGAGATCCAATATCACCTAATAGTTATAGTGAAACTTTGACCCCCTTGGATGGTACCGATTATCTGACTTCGGAAACTGGCCCATGGACTAATACCTAGAACAGAAGGATTAAATGTGACAGTTTGCAGTATAAACAAGATGTGTAGTCTCACCGTGAACAAATTGCTTAACAATGGCTGAATGTCATAAATGAAGAGGATTAGCTCTACCACATTAAAGAAAGTATTTCATTCCTAAGATCAGCTTAAAATTGGAAAAATACATAACATTTCCTTTACATTTCTAGCTACCCTGTAAATTCATTCAGGCGAGTTCCAACCCATACAAGGTTATTGATTTCTGTGTCATTTTTTTTTTTTTTTTTTTTTTTAAAGAGACAATGAACGGAGGAAGGAAAAACACAGATAAAACAAAAAGGTCCATGTGCCTAGAGGCATTCTCCATTCATAACATGTTTGTAACAACTGGATTTAAACATTTGTAGATTGTAAGTTTGTGGAAAGCAATTCGAGGGAAGTGAATTCCAAAGAGTAGTAGCTCTGGGGATAAATTAATTCTGATAAGCAGAAGTTCTGCATTGTGGAGGAGAAAGTGTAAATTCATGGGCGCTCTCAGCTGCCCTAGTTCTACGGGGAAAGATGTGGAGAGGCGGCACAATTGAAGCAAGTTCCTCGGAACAATTGCTGTGAAAATATCTGTAGAATAATGCAAGGGATGCAACGTTTCTTCGTATGGATAATGTAGGAAGGTCCTGTGTGATTGCAGGGTTATTGATTAATCTAATAGCTTTATTTTGAATTTTGTCCAACTGCCTCAATGCAACCACTCCACTTCCACCCCACAGAGGTGAACAGTAAACCATCTGAGAACGCACATGACTTTTATATATTACGGTCAACTGCTCGTCAGTGAAGAATTCTCGAACTCTGTACAGGAGTCCCAGTTTGTTAGAGGCATTCTTAGCAATGCTTCTAACATAATGTGTCCAGCTCAAGTTAGTAGTTAATGTTACACCGAGAATGTCAATACTAGGGGAAGTGGGAATATTTACATAATTAAAACATATATGGGAGTCAGTGAGATTCTGTCGGTTAGAAAATTGAATGTACTTGGTTTTCTGTGCATTAAAGGAAACTAGATTCTCTTGTCCCCATTCATTAATTCTAGAAAGGTCCTGGTTCAGAGAAATTGCAGTGTTTATTTTTGAATTTATAAGATCGGGTTGGGTGAAAGAATTGGTAAATGTGAAGGAACTGTGGAGTGTTGAGTCATCTGCGTAGGAATGTATTGGATTATGAGTGGCAAACGGCAAATTGCCAGAGGTATCAGAGGGTGGGGAGACAGCCTTCATCTTTGCTATCCTTTCCTTTTACTCTCTCCTACCCATAGGGTTGGTATCTACTAGGATTAAGTCCTTGGTACTTCACAGGGATCGTATGATCATTGTGTCGATGTAAATCTCTCTCTCTCTCTTTCTCTCTGCCAAATGTTCCACCAGACCAGACCAGATGGCTGGAGTAAAATAGGAAAGAAGAGTAACTGGACAGAGGAAGAACAAGCTTAGAAGGGAGAAGTGCAGTACAAGACTGAAAGTTCTCGGGCTCAACCAAGTTGCTTCATTGTTCCAGACCAGATAGATGGAGTAAAATAGGAAAGAAGAGTAATTGGACAGAGGAAGAACAAGATGAGAAGTGAGAAGTACAGTAGAAGACTGAAAGTTCTCGTGCTCAACCAAGTTGCTTCATTGTTCCAGACCAGATGGCTGGAGTGAAATAGGAAGGAAGAGTAATTGGACAGAGGAAGAACAAGATGAGAAGTGAGAAGTACAGTAGAAGACTGAAAGTTCTCGGGTTCAACCAAGTTGCTTCATTGTTCGGTTAGTTAAAATAGGACTTCAGAGGCTATCAACCCTAATGGTTTATTAAGCCAGCACACTGTAAGTCCAGAATAACGTCAGGACTGGAGCCTCTCTGCGAGAACTCCAGTCCCTTGATTGTTCAGATCAGCTCAGATGGCTAAAGAAAAGTTGTAATGCGGAAGAGTTTGGAGAGAGGAAGATAAAGTAAAGAAATGCGAAGTAAAGTAAGAGATGAAAAGTTCTCGGGCTTTGTCTATGTTTTCTGAAATGATAGGTGTAGGCACTTGTCAGCTTTCTCTGGGCCGCTACAGGGGGACGTCTTCCTGCTGCTGCTGTCTTGATTGTTCCAGACCAGATGGATGGAGTAAAGTAGGAAAGAAGAGCAATTGGACAGAGGAAGAACAAGTGGAGAAGTGAGAAGTACAGTAGAAGACAAAGTTCTCGGCCTCAACCAAGATGCTTCATTGTGATTGTTCGGTAGTCTCGCCTCCCTATTTATGCCGCTGTACTGACCACTAAAAGGTGTAGACTAGTGTAATAATAATGGACAATGGCTGCTGTAATGCGGACAATCAGCAGAGTGTTGGTAAAGAGTCTGTTGTTATAATACCCGCCGAGTGGAAACAGAGACAGAGAGAGAGAAAGAACAAAAAACAGAGATAGGGAGGGAGAGGTAGAGAGATACGTCAGTGAAGGGCGGAAATGGATCTGAATAAGTTACGATATTGAAAGTAGATGGTGTGAACATAGGTATTGGGTTTTCGTTTACTTCGTATAGATAAATGGTAGTTGACAGTATTTTGATCTTGAATATATTAAAAAGTCTCTAGAAATAACATGAAAGTTACTTTTATTACAGAGTGAAAATTAAAATGTGTTTTCAATATTTTAGGTAAGATCACAATACTAACACTTTCAACATGCACGCATAAGCCTACAAAATGTGTACGTTGATACATAAACACAAACGTACATTCATTGTTGCACCGAGTAATACACATCCCTCCAACTTCATCGCTTTCTAGAGTGTGGGGGATTGTTATGAAGAGTAAATTAAAATATATAAAGAATACTAAATAATGACTATATGTGTGATAGGCACAGTTGCCGAATTATCTATAATAATGGCGGTGTGGTTGGCAATGTTTACAGGAATATTATTATTAACAGTTACCGGTATAGATAATTTATTAACTCTTTCAATATACTTGAATTAGGCCTCCTCTTAGCATATGCTTTGTTAAATGTGAGCTATTTTACTTCTTAGATGTTTTAACGCATGATATAATCCTCAGTCTAGGAATATTTTGTTCTTATCTCCGCTATACAGTATTGTCTCTAATTTATCAATATACTTTTGATAATATTGGCCGCAACATTGAGTTTACACAGTATTCTAAGCAAGGAAGATTTAATAAAGTGTATATAGTGAGAATAACTTTTTTCAGAGTTGAGGTAGCGGGTGGATATTTTAAATATTTCAGAGTAGCGTCCTTGCGTTATGTGAGTAGCTGGGGAGGTCACCAATGGTGCCGACAGTGGAGGAAGGTATCTGTACCTCAACGTTGTTCTGCAGCAGATGAGTGATCTCCCTACTCACTACTTAACCCTTTGGTTAATTAGTACACCTAAGCCTCTGGGGGTAGTGGCTGAGAACATTCCTTCTGTGCTTTCTGTGTGTCATAGAAAGCAACTAAGAGCTTAGATGGATAGGCCTGCAATCTTTCCCTGCAAAATTATAGCTATGAAAACCCTTGGACTTGGACATGAACATACCATGTAATAACAACCGAGGACTGGACATAGACTGCTTTCGACTGGTGGCCTATAATGTAAGAAGCGTGGATGATTACACACTATAAAGCGAGGTTCAGGGAGTGTTAGCAAATGCTAAATTAGATATATTTGGACAGCCTGAGACTAGATGGACTAGGTAGGTTCAACTCGTAGCAAATGGAAAAAGTTGAAGAGGTGAGCCACACGTTCAAGGAAGAGATATGTGCAGCATGTGAATAGGTATAGGAGAAGGGCGAGAGAAGTGAAAGGAACAGCATGATGGACCGAGGAGGTATAACACACAGTTGAAGATAAAAATAAAGGTTACAAGGATTGGTTGAGAAGTAGAGGTAATGAGGATATGGAAAGTCAAGAAATAGAAAAATGATGGTGTCAACCAGAGAGTTGTGAGGAGAACAGTGAGGGAAAGAAAGAAATAAGTGGATGGTGAGTTCGAAGGGGAAATTAAGTAAAACGTCGAAGGAGTGTAAGAAAATGTGTTCGAAAGAGGTCAAGAAAATTAGAGAAGGTGATTAAGGAAGTAGTCAAAGTGCGAAAGACAAAACTGGGCAAGTGCAAGTGGAGAAGCAAAACAAGTCGCAATATGGAAACACTCCAATGAATTGTTGAATGTAGAGGATGGAATATATGCACATATAATTGAATGGGGATTGAGAGGGAGAAGAATTGGAGAAAGAAGAAGATATGCAGTGGCTTAGGAAGAATTAATCTGGTCAAAAGTTTGCAAACCTTATAAGAGATTGAAGATGGGTAAAACATCAGAGATAGATGGAGTGAGTGGCAAGATGGTGGATAATGGAGGTGAGATAATGATTTGAATGGATATGGAAAATGTGTAAACTAGATGGGAGCAGGGTAGGGTGCCAGAAGACTGCACATCAGGTATGATAGTCCCCCTATATAAGGAGGAGGGGGAGAAAATACTGTGTGGAAACCACAGAGAGATATGTCTCTTAAGCAAAGTATGGATGATATACTGTAGGATAGTGATAGAGAAGCTGAGTGAGATAACAGGGTTGGTGAAGATCAGGGTGGGTTAAGGAAAGGACAAGGTTGTAAAAATCAGATGTTCTCTTAGAGGTGTATAGTGGATAAGTAGCTGAAGACAGGGAGGAAGTTATATACTGTCTTGATGAACCTGGATAAAACCTATGACAAAATGGACAGGAAAGCTTTATGGAAATTACTGACAATTGAGGAAATCGCAAGTTTATGGAAATGATAAAGAGCATTTATGAGGATGAAAGTGCAACATTGCGTACAGAGGATAAACAGATGGAGTTTGGTTTGTATTTACATTTTGGTTTAAAGCAGGTGTGTGATGTCCCCATGGTTGTTGTTCAATATATACTGTAAATGGATGTTGTCTTGACAGAAATATAAGTAAGAGCAGTGGATGTTGCAGTGCCCCCCCCCGGTAAGGGAAGGGAGTGTGTTGAGATTTTCTGTGCTATTGTTTGCTAATGATACTGTTCGTTTAGTGATGGTGAGTGGGGGTTGCAGTGCTTGGTGAATATGTTTTGCACAATGTGTGAACATTGGAAACTGATGATCATTGACTTAAAAAATAACGTTATTGTCTTTAACCCGTCCAGCCCCAGCGACACGTCTGGCGCGTCGGCGATGTATGTAACGCACTGCCCCAGCGACGCGTCTGACGAGTCACCCTAATTGCTCCGACCGTAACCTCAGGTGTAGCCACTCGAGAGGGCTCAGATTTGTATGGGAACTGTGTACGTATCCCATGCAACCGTGCCGATGGTTGAAAACTCTCAAAGTCCACGTGCGTGTGCGTGAGTGCGCAATAACCTTGTTTTTTTTGGGTAATTGCCTTCAATTTTTTACTCTTCTAAAATACGTTTTCGGGGGCTCTGTAGGACCATTCTTTAAGCTTTTTGAGCGGGTTTTCGTGGTTTTTCCTTCATTCCTAACCCATTCGCTATTGTTTCTGGAATAAAACCATTTTTTGAAAACCGGCCGGGTTCTGGTGAACAAACAATACAAAACTAGCCGGGGCTCCACGGGGTTAAGAGGTCACATGGAGAGACAAACACATGAGGAAGTACGAAAGTGATGTGGTGTAGAGTGTGAGGAGGAACACTTTGAAGTGGTTTGGTCATATGGAGCGTACGGAGAGTGATATAATCATCAACACTGTGTATATGAGTGATGTGAAAGGGCAGAGAGGGAGAGGTAGACTGGGAGTGAGGTGGAAAGATAGACTTGGGAGCTATAAAAGTTGAAGTGGTGTGGGTTTGAAAGAGTGGCGCAGGCTGACATACGATAGAGGTGCATGGAGGCCATTCATTAGTGCCCACTCCCTCGTGGACGGAAGCATCTGAAAATACACAGTAAGGTAGATTCGAATGATCTTGAAATGGCTTGATATTGTTAATCCTAAATCAGTTTATTTACCAGTGGTTTTAAAAAACTACCATACAATGACAAGTTATTTTTGTTCATGTTTGTAACCTATATGCAGTACTTTAATGTACTCGATATTGAAACTCGTTTACAAGGTATGGTCCGAATTATACTGTTTATTTAAATCATTATCATAGAGAAAAGGTGGATTGAGTTTTACATACCCAGGTCAGTACAGGTGAAGGTATTTATGGATAAGCCAAGCACTAAAGCAACAAAACAAAAACGCTTCCTCACACCCCTTCAAACTGAAATTTAATATAATAAATAAGTTAATCAAATAAATGTAGCACTCCCTCCCCCCCCCCCCCTTTCACAGATAATTAATGTTATACTTTTAGGTAGACAACATTTTCGGCCAATGACTAATGTTTGCTTCCCAGATCGAATCGACACCTGTAATGATGGAGACGTCTTATGATGAGGATAGTAATGATGTAAAGCGTCTTAACCCTTTCATGCATTTATGACGCAGAGGTTGCCAGATTAGCAATAAGAAATAGAGTCCTCTCACTCTTATAATTACCTCTCCAAAATTAGTTTTCTGTCCACAGCTAACTCAAAGACAACTGCAGAGGTTGAAGTAACTAAACAAAAGGTTGCTAAATACCCCTGATGGTAACAAAGGCTTTAAAGTATCCCCAATAGGCTCAACATCGCGGTATATGTCGGAGAGGGTTAAAATCGCAACACTAATTAAGCAAAACAGTTGACTCCCCAAAACACACACTCGTGTTACCGTCACCAATTTATTACCGTTACCGACACCCGGGATCAACCACAACTTTCACCCTTACCTCACCAGTACACAGATCCTTTAGTATCACAGATCATCCAGTTTGATATTGAAGGGACTGGAGTTTTCGCAGAGAGGCTCCAGTCCTGACGTTATGCTTGACTAACAGTGTGCTGGCTTAACAATCCACTAGGGTTGATAGCCTCTGAAGTCCTATTTCAACTAAGTTTGATATTTGGTCACCAATCTGTTGCCATACATATCAATCAATCGGATGATATTTCACTTGCGATCATGTACAATATAAGTCCAAAGTCCAAACTATAGGGAATGGGACAACTGTACTATATCTCCTGTTCTAGTGAGGTTCAATGTTTATTATGGATATGGATTAGAGTGATGGGAAAGGCTAATGACACCAGGGACAGTATGGTGGATGTTGTTTGAACTATGTTACCATTGGGTAACGCCACCACCACCATCACTACAATTACTGTTTGTCATCGTTGTTGTAACGTTGGGGAGAGCTGACGTCACACGCTATACTTTATGACGATGATGTGGGTGATGACAACAATCTTTGCATGTGTAAATGTTTGTGTGTAAGTCTATGCGTTCGTGTGTCTACATATGTGTATGTTAGTGTGTTTTCCATGCTTACGCAATTACTTAACGTTACCTAATACTTCTCCAACAGTCAGTCATCGGTGCAGCCCTCCTCATACCGTAAAAGCGACCCAATTTAGCACAACGGCGTTATGTTGAAAAACAAAAACAAATCGGTCTGACCATTGTTTAGGCTTGCTGTTGGCTTCAGTGTATTGTACAGTTGGCGTTAGATAGTGCTATACTTCATCACTATGACGCTTACCTCACGTTTTACACCAGAGAAGCGAACCCCGTGTTTTCGTTCTAAATGTTTCTCTATATGTGTGTATATGTATTTATGTAGGCCTATCTATTGTTTTATGTTTTGGACTAAGTGTGGTCCTTGTCACCTGTGAATAAGTTTGAATTGTGTACACCATTTTCGTAATTTAATGTGTGTGTGTGTGTGTGTGTGTGAGTAGTCACCAAACATTTGTTTGCTCGTGTATGTAATAACAAAGTATGTATAATGTACATATACCTTACGATTACTGTATACGTTATTCTTACATACCCAGCACTATGCTTTGCAGGCAATGTGCACACGATATTGCATTGAACATATAAATGCTAGGGAAATTCAAAACCTCCTTTACTTGGTAATGGGACTTAACCCTTAATTAGCGGCGAGCAACATAAGTCGAGTTAAATAAAGCTGGACTATGTGGCGGCGCTCGACATAGGTCGTGTGGCAATTTCAGCACGTAATGTTGCTGAGAGAGAGAGACAAGTGGTGGCAGGAGAGTAGCGAGCGTATGACTGCTCCAGACCACCGCGGCGAACCTACTGACACGAATCCCACCTCCTCCCTCCCTCTCTCACTCGCTATATACGGAATTGTATGGGGAAAGTGCCTAATTACATGCTTTTTGCACTCGCATTGCACGGTTAATGCAAGAAAACTAGCCATCATAAAAGGATCGTTATGGTGTCATTCAAAAGCTCTGTTTATGCCCTTTCAGGGATAGATACTTGTTTTACGTTCTGGGTCTTATTTAGGCATGAAAATGATCACGTAAACAGCCCTATTTTGGCTAAAAACACCCCGCTGGGCGGTACATATAAATAAACCGCATAGGCCGCTCGTAAGGTGTTAATGTAACTCCCTATATGATAAATACTTAGCCATCAAGAAATCTTTCTTAATGTGATCAAACTATATAAATACATCATAGTTTGTGAAATACATTAAACAAACTTGCAATGTCTTCATTCTTAGTACACTGTATATAAGCATTAAATGCTGTAGTGTGGCAAAAATGATGTACATAATAAATACTTCAATTATATATGTGTGTTAATTTGATACGTAAGCAACTGTAATACCTTATATGAATATCACTTTATTTAATTAATAATTCAAAGTTTACAGTTTATCTGCGAGCGATTCTATCTAAATCCTTTACCCATGCTGCTGGAAATCAATGCGCAATGATGTATCCAAACAAACTGAATTGACGTTTTGATGATAATTATAAAGTATGATCATAACGGAACCTATATCTTGTGTCTAGAATCCTGAATGTGTGGTTGGATCATAAACACTTACAGTAAATGTTGTGTATGTTTTAGCCTGTCGTCAAATAGTCAAGCATCTATACTGTATATGACCTAGGTACGGAAATATAATTATGTTTTTTGTTTTTTTTTGTTTTTTCTATGTGATTGAGGGAGGCAAAAGTAAGAACTGCCTTTTGCGAGTGCCTCCCCCATAGCGAGTGCCTCCCCATAGTTGAAAAAGTGACAGGGCCAAAATCAAGGGATGTTCGAGCCAAAATGCCTGGACACACGGAGTTTGAAGCAATTTAAGTCATAGGAAGAGGGAAAGACTGATTCTGGGAGAGAGTTCCAGAGCTCAGCTTTTGAGTAGAAGAAAGTTTGAGAGTAATGTTTCACTCTTGGGTTGGAGAGTTGCACAGAGTAGGGGTGGGATTGAGTTGCAAGACGGGTACCACATGCCCTACGTAAAGGAGGTGGTATACACTGGGAAAGCTCGGAGGAACACTGTTTATTATAGTAGCGATAGAATAGCGAGAGAGATGCAACATTGCGGCGGACAGAGAGAGATTGCAGAGAGTTAGTGAGTGGACGGGAGTTTATGATACGAAAGGCCTTCCTTTCAACTTTGTCTAGGAGAGCGGTGTGAGAGGACCCTCCCCACACAAGTGAACAATACTCAATACAAGGACGCACTATGCCCCTGTACAGAGCAAGAAGCGCTGCAGGGGAAAAGAACCCCCTAAGGCGGTTGAGCACATCCAGCTTCTGGGAGGCTGCCTTAGCAAGACTGGTAATATGGTCCTTCCAACTGGGAGCAGAAGAAAAAGAGACACCAAGAATATTGAGAGAAGATGAAGGATTGATTTTTGTATTGTTGAAGAATAAGGGATTGTCCGCTGGGAGATCCTGACGGGTAGATAGATGGAGAAATTGGGTTTTGGAAGCATTAAAGGAAACAAGGTTTTCTCTGCCCCAATTGGAGATAGTATTTAGATCATAATTTAAGAGTTCTATGGCTTCATTACGTTTGTCATTGAGGGATTACTGGCTGGGGCGTTCTGAAAAACTAATGGAGTAGTCTAAGGTTGAGTCGTCTGCGTATGAATGGATGGGTATTGAGGTACAGTTGAGGAGATAATTTATAAAAATTAGAAAGAGAATAGGAGATAGGACAGAGCCCTGAGGAACACCGGAGTTTATATGGTAAGGAAGTGAACAATGGCCATCCACAACCGCGGCTATGGAACGGGTGGAAAGGAAATTAGAGACAAAGGCACAGATGGAGGGATAGAAACCGAAGGAGGGTAGTTTAGAAATTAAAGATTTGTGCCAGACTCTATCGAAGGCATTCGATATGTCTAGTGCAATAGAAAAAGTCTCACCGAATACCCGAAAGGAGGATGACCAAGAGTTAGTAAGATATGCAAGAAGATCACCAGTAGAGCAACCCTTAAGGAAGCCATACTGGCAATCTGAGAGCAGATTATGAGAAGAGAAATGCTTAAGAAATTTGGAAGCAAGAATAGTTTCAAAAACTTTAGAAAGACAAGAGATGAGAGCAATTGGACGATAGTTGGAGGGTTGAGAGCGGTCACCCTTCTTTGGGACAAGTTGAATGTGAGCAAATTTCCAGCATGAAGGGAAGACGTTAGAAGATAGACAGAGACGAAAGAGTTTGCCTAGGCAGGGAGTTAGCACGGAAGCACAGTTTTTGAGAACAAAAGGAGGAACACCGTCCGGACCGTACGCCTTATTAGTATTAAGCCCAGTGCTAAATATATCATGACGATTATCAAATAATATAAACAAAGGCCATTGTATTTAATATAATTAACTATTTATACTGACAATCATTCCAATAAGACAATACCTACTCTCACAATTTTAATGTAAATCACAGGTAAGATGCAGGTAAGACATAATGGGGACACTGGAAGATAATAAACACCAAGTATAATGATGTAATAGGAAGAAAGGGTGGTGCAACTTGGAACACAAAATCAATACTTATGGAATTGGAATCAATGGCACATGTTGGTGAAATTGAAGGAAACGTTTCAGAACATGCAGAGATTCTCGTTATAAATAAAAATAGGTTAACGCATAAAGGACAATACTAAAATGGTCAGGAAGGGAATATGTACAGTTGTATGGGCACGTTTTTCCATCTACTCAAGTTTGTTTACGTGTATACATTTTGTCAGTGTATATGCTGTTCTATGTGTGGGAGTTCGTTCGTTGAGCATATATATATATATATATATATATATATATATATATATATATATATATATATATAATGTATAAATATATATTTATATATATACTGTATACCGGTATATATATATTTTTTTTTTTTCAATGTGAGTGAGGGAGACAAAAGGCAGAACTGTCTGTAGCAAGTGCCTCCCCCAGAATTGAAAGAGTGACAAGGCCAAAATTCAGAGACGTTCGAGCCAAAATACCTCGATACACAGAGTTTGAAGCAATTTAAGTCATAGGAAGAGGGAAAGACTGATTCTGGGAGAGAGTTCCAGAGCTCAGCAGTTGAATAGAAGAAAGAATGAGAGTAACATTTCACTCTTGGGTTTGAGAGTTGCACAGAGTAGGGGGGGATTGTGTTGCAAGACGGGTACTACGTACCCTACGTAGAGGAGGTGCTATACACTGGGAAAACTCTGAGGAACAATGATTATTATAGTAGCGGATAGAATAGTGAGAGAGATGCTACATTGCGGCGAAGAGAGAGAGATTGCAGAGAGTTGGTGAGTAGGCAGGAGTTAATGATACGAAAGGCTTTCCTCTCTACTTTGTCTAGTAGTGCAGTGTGAGAGGATCCTCCCCACCCATGTGAACAATACTCAATACAAGGATGCACTGTGCCCCTGTACAGAGCAAGAAGCTGTGCAGGGATAAAGAACCCCTTGAGGCAGTTGAGCACACCCAGCTTCTGGGAGGCTGCCTTAGCAAGACTGGTAATATGGTCCTTCCAAGTGAGAGCAGAAGAAAAAGAGACACCGATAATATGGAGAGAAGATGAAGGATTGATTTGTGTATTGTTGAAGTGTAAGGGATAGTACTCTGGGAGTTCTGAATGGGTAGTAAGATGAATCAATTTGGTTTTGAAAGCATTAAAGGTAACAAGTTTTTCTCTGCCCCAATTGGAAATAGTAGTTAGATCAGAAGATAAGTGTTGCATGGCTTCATTATGTTTGTCTTTTAGGGATTGCTGGCTGGGACATTCAGGAAAACTAATTGAGTAGTGTAAGGTAGAGTCGTCTGCGTATGAATGGATGGGACTGGAGGTACAGTTGAGAAGATAATTTAGGAAAAATAGAAAGATAATGGGAGATAGGACAGGACAGAACCCTAAGGAACACCAGAGTAGGAAGAGAGCGATGGCTGTCCACAACCGCAGCTATATATATATATATATATATATATATATATACAGATATATATATATATATATATATATATATATATATATATATATATATATGTATATACTGTATACAGTATATATATATATATATATAGATATATATATATATATATATATATATATATATGTGTGAGTGTGTGTGTATTTACCTAATTGTATTTACCTAATTGTATTTTACAGGATTGAGATTACTCTCGTAGTGTCCCGTTAGCCTTTAACTTATCATAATTTACTTTAAAAGCTTGAATACTTTGTGCACACACTAGGTCGTTTGGTAACTTATTCCACTTCTCAACCATTCTATCTGGAAAACCAAACTTCCTAACATCCTTCCTAGCTCTCCTCCTCAACAGTTTATAGTCATGTCCTCTCGTCCTCCCCACCGCTGGCCAAACAAAATTTGTTTGATCAATATATTCCTTTCCGTGAACACACCTAAATAAAGCTATCATGTCTCCCCTCTCCCTTCTCTGTTCAAGTGAGGGAATCCCCAGGTGACACAGCCGGTCTTCATATTGTAAGTTTTTTAACCCTGGCACCCATCTTGTGATCACACGCTGAATTTTCTCTAGCTTACTTATGTGTTTTTTCATAGGTGGATTCCATACAACCGCTGCATACTCCAGGCTAGGCCTTAAAAACTGTGTTATTAATATCTTCACCATGTCTTCATTTAGGAATTTAAACGCTACCCTAATATTAGCCCACCACGAATATGCCTTATTTACCAAGTTATTGATATGGTCACCGGGATCTAACCTGTTCACTACAACTCCTAAGTCTTTTTCCTTCTCTGACTTTTCCAACCTTACATCGCCCATACTGTACTCCCCATGGGGTCTTCCCTGGCCGTCTCCCATCTCCATCACGTGGCATTTATCAATGTTGAACTCCATTTTCCACATTCGGCTCCATTGATACAGCTTTTTGATGTCCTCCTGGAGCATTTTACAGCAATTGTTATCAACCACTTTCCTTACTAATTTTGCGTCATCGGCGAACATGTTAATATAGCTGCTAATTCCAAGAGGCAGATCATTTATAAAATTAAAAACATCAATGGGGCCAACACTGAGCCCTGGGGCACTCCACTTATCACATCACTCCATGATGAATATTTCCCTCTTATGATGGTTCTCATTTTCCTCCCGGTTAAGAAATCCTTCATCCATTTTAAGAGTCCACCGGTGATTCCTCCACACATTTCAAGTTTATATAGAAGCCTTTTATGGGGTACTTTATCAAAAGCTTTTTTGAAATCTAAAAATATACAATCTGCCCATCCGTCTCGTTCTTGCATAATTTCAATCACTCTATCATAGAAGCTCAGCAAATTTGACACACATGACCTATTCGACCTAAAACCAAACTGACAATCCGATAGTAAATGGTTCTCCTCGAGGTGACAAATCCAAAATTTCCTGATCAATTTCTCAAGCAGTTTTACTACAACACTAGTCAAAGACACGGGTCTGTAGTTATTTGCATCTTCTTTCGGTCCTTTCTTGTATATCGGTACAATATCAGCAGCCTTCCACACCTCGGGTAGCTTGCCTTGGGACAAAGATTTTTTAAAAATCTCTGTTATGGGAAAGCTTAGTTCCTCTGCACATTCACTCAACATCCACCCAGAAATCTGATCCGGCCCCATAGCCTTTCTTTTATTTAGGTCTAACATGCAGTCCCTTACTTCATCCCTTTTTATAATAATATCTTTCATGGGCATGACTGGTCTCTGTATTGGATTCTTATAAGCATCATCACCATCATTATTTTCTTGAACAAACACCGATCGAAATTTTGCATTAAAAACCTCACTCATTTTTTCCTCCTCCTCAAATATTTCTCCATTGTGAACGATCCTTTGGATCTTTTCCTTCACTTTCGTTCTCTTATTTATTAATCCATATAATATGTTGGGATCATCTTTGCTCTTCATAACCACCCCTCTCTCAAAATCCTTCTCCTCCTGTCTCCTCACTTTGGTGTAGTTATTTCTTGCTAGTTTATACCTCTCGTAAGATTGATCACTCTTGTGTCTTCTATAGCGTTTCCATAACCTATCACGTTCAACTTTAGCTTTATAACATCTAGCACCAAACCAATCATTCTTTGTTTTAGGAAAATCCTTGGCTATTGGTATGTATTTGTCAGCACCTTGTTTGCATATGTCACAGAAGGCTTCGTATTGCTCATTAATTATTATGTTCCCTCCAACAACCAACCATACTCCTAAATTCGATTAATGAAACTTACAAATATCATATTTATTCAATACTTTATCCTCCCAATTAATGTTTTGGAAAAACTCTCGCAATTTGTTGTATCTTCCTCTAGGATAATCCAGCCGGTCTTTCTTGAACTCCTCTTTACTTGGTAATAAGTCATACTTTAATATAAAATTAAAGTCTAATACGACATGATCACATTTACCTACTGGTGGTTTATAACTTACCTCAAATATCTCATTGGCACATCTCATAAAACCAGATCTAATAAAGAAGGAGTATCACTCCCTCTCACCCTTGTTGGCTCTTCTATGTGTTGATGCAACAGGTATGTTGTCATCAACTAGTAGTCTACATCCCCAACTGTTCTCTCTCTCAGGACACTCTAAAGTTGACCAATCAATATTCCCACTGTTGAAGTCTCCGGTAATAATAATACTTTTGTTCCTATCTTCTGCCTCCTTGATAATATACTCCAGATTTATTAAAGTTTCATTCAGCATTGCTTCGTGTTCCTCACTGGTCCAGGCTGCAGTTCGTGGCGGCACATACACATTTACTATTATAATTCCTTCGTTACCTCTCACTATTTCTATTGCAACTATTTCTGAAACAGAACCCACCTCTTTCATCTGCAACTCCTTTACCTTAAGCTCCCTCCTTGTGAATATCAAGACCCCTCCTCCCATTCTCCCTACTCTATCCCTCCTCCATACATTATAATTTTCACCTGAGAGTATTTCATTTCTTATTTGAGAATTTAATTTGGTTTCTGTTAAACATAGAACATGTGGCTTGTTTATATTAATAACATCTTTTATTTCAAGAATTTTTGATAATAACCCATCTACATTGGTGTAATTACATAATACTTGTGTGTGTGTGTGTGTGTGTGTGTGTGTGTGTGTGTGTGTGTGTGTGTGTGTGTGTGTGTGTGTGTTACTGTGTAGTAAAACTCGCAGGAATAATGAACCATTGGAACACCAAGCATTCGCCTATTCTCCTAAGACATCTTCAGGGTAATACAAGAAAACAGCGGAAGACGGAGGCTTAAATATCATCGGTGAAATGCTAACTAGCATATAAAAAATAAGAAGTGTTGCAACACTTCTATTTTTGTTATATGAACTGTGAATATATACCTGTAAGAACAATGTAAATTATACTCCAAATAAACAAGCACAACATTGAGTGCACTGAATATCCAGAAAAATTACAAGAAGATAATCCCCAGGAAGAGGAAACACAATTAGTGAATGAATAAATGTGCGAGACTCAACATTCGGGTGTGAATGGGGGAGAGGAGCCATGAGATGGTGAGTACGTGATGTGGTTATTGTGTGTGTGTGAGAGAGAGAGAGAGAGAGAGAGAGAGAAACGGAGAGAGAGAGAGAGAGAAACGGAGAGAGAGAGAGTGTGAATAATGAGATACAAATGGACATGTACGTACATTTGTAATACATAGATCGAGAATATTGGTAGAAAGAGATAACTTACAAATTGAACATAATATAAGATAATCAACGAGAATTCTGGAATGCCCAGCACCATCATTAACACCTTATTAGCGGGCTAGGCGGTCTAGCAGACTGTAGCGCCCAGCGGGGTGTTTTTACCCTAAATAGGGTTGTTTACGTGATCATTTTCATGCCTAAATATGACCCAGAGCGTAAAACAAGTATTTATCCCTGAAAGGGCGTAAACAGAGCTTTCCAATGACACCCGAACCATCCTTGTACGACCGCTAGTTCTCTTGCAACACGAGTGCAAAAAACATGTAATTAGGTACTTTCCCTACATAATTCCCAGTGTAGCGAGTGAGAGAGGGGAGGGAAGGGAGGGAGGCACCTCAGTTGGTCCACGGTGGTCGTGCGGTGCGGTCATAAGGTTGCTAGGCTCCTCACACCGCTCAGCTCTCTCTCTCAGCAACATTACGTGCTGAAAATGGCGCACGACATAAGTTGTGAACCGCCAGTTAGTCCAAATTTATTTCACACGACATAAGTTGCGCGCCAACAGTTAAGGGTTAAAGCCCCTTTCACACAGTCAAGAAAGCAATACCGCATACCAGTGCATCCGTGTTCGGCCTCGGTTTTGAGAAATGTGGCCCCGACTTCATTTTGTTACACATGCAGCAGACAATAACAGCTAGCAACCAACCGAGAACTGCCCGACATCCGACCATCGTAGGCATATCACCGACTATGAACCGACCACCGAAATATGTGAATTTAATGTTAATTTCCGGAAGCCGACCGACACCGACCAATCACGACCTATTCAGACCGACAATTGACCACAAAAGAATGTCACCGACCAAATACGGCTGCGGCCCTATGCGGGCATGGTCGAGGTTATGCGGGATGGTCGTGCTAAAC
Organism: Paralithodes platypus; assembly: GCA_032716605.1. Taxonomy (NCBI): domain Eukaryota; kingdom Metazoa; phylum Arthropoda; class Malacostraca; order Decapoda; family Lithodidae; genus Paralithodes; species Paralithodes platypus. The sequence goes on from CM064567.1 coordinate 53,104,068, forward strand.
CCAGACTGGCACGCTATGTTCCCGACCACTATCGTATGTTGCAGACCGACTTCAGACAGTACCGCATCCGCATGTTCACGACCGTGTACCGTATATTGCAGACCAAGACCACCAACAGCATGCATAGTATGCGGCCTCAAATTTTTGAGCTGGCTCAACTTTTTGGTACCCGCCCACGCATGTCCACGTATGCAGCCTACTGCTGCTGACCAGTTACGACCTTTGACCGCATCTTGCAGACCCCCTTGCTGACCATACCCCGCATGCGTGTTCACCGTTATGAGGCATTGCGGTCTTGACTGTGTGAAAGGGGCTTTAGTCAATGTCACACGAACATTTTTAGCGGCGGATGTATCGGAGTCACAGTATCTGAATGGAAAAGCAGCTATAATCGAATCTAATAGACATATTTTCCACTCTCCTTACTGTATGTTTGTATTTTGTACATTAGTGCTCATAATCGTTCTAAGTCCAATTAAATATTAGAATAAAAAGGTACATCAATCAAAATCCTATAATAACTTGTAGCAGATATATGGCTCCGATATATGCAGCAGATAAACTTGGTCGTGTGACACAGGCTTTAAGGAGGTATTGGTCAAGTGACAGGCTCACTATCCCTCACCAATAAATATATATACACCTTAATAGAGTGACATGTATAATTATCACCAAATTATTGGGGTGAAACGTCTTGAAATCTCCAATATAATGGGGTGCAGAAGGACACATCCAAACATCCTCCCTTTCGGACCAAATAGGGTTAACGCTGTCTTTTCAACGGCTACATACTGTGTTCCCCATTGACAATAAAACTGAATTACCATCAAATTATCGCATCGCCCTACTACAGGTCAAGTATAGAAATAATATGTGATACTGTACACCTTTGTCGAATACGTCCTGATATCGGCTCTGTTAACTATGGGAATGTATATGAGAGTATATAATAAACAGATATGATCCATGTTATGTAACCTTACTTTACCGAAGTGCCGTGTTAATGTTGACGTTGGCGGTAATGGAACGCCACTCAGTCCTGTCCTCTGCTCTCCTTGCCACTTGTTCAATGCTTTCGATGTCCACGTCACTCCTCAAACTTTCCAGGTACTTCATTCCTTGATGCCCCCTCGATCTCCTTCCCTCCACCATGCCCATCAAACAATCCCCACTCCGTCTCCCGTATTACATGTCATATTATGTAAACCATGCCCTTAATACTCAAAGATGCAATCAGTTACGGCAGAAGTGAAAGGCATATCAAACCAAGGAACACGTTATTCCTTGCCCAAGACGTCCTAAATTCCTCAAACCTATGAAGCCTAGACTGACATAAGGACGTGTAATTAATGTATTATGTGTTTTCTTGTTATATGTATTATTGATATTATTTAATTTTATTTATTTATATATTTATTTATATATTATTCGTATTTATTTTTTGTAATGGTCCTTGAATTGCAATGTTGGTATTAAGGTTACTTTAAACAAAATGTGTTCAAGGCATGTTAAATGTTTTAGTATCGTAGCCCAGTTTTACAGTAATATAACAGTTCGTATTATGTCTTGTCTGCGAACTTCTGAACGTGTCTGTGCTTGACGTTGTGTGACAAGAACGTACTTGAAATCAAATAATATTTGTTTAACTTTTTCTTGTGCAAATGTTCATTCGTGATACCAGGAAATCACAGGCCACGCATATACCACCCTGGAAAGGCTGTATCACACGACTAATTTTATTGGCAACATTTTCTCAGCAACATTTCTGAGATCTTTTCAAATGGTATCGAAAACTAGGACGGATATAGATTAAATTAGGTGACAAAAGGATTAGCAAAGTTAACTTCACATGCTGCCAGACTAGTGCTGATGATACAAACGTTCGTGTGATAGTAACTAAAGAGTACATAGCTATCTATCTATCTATCTATTGTCTAACGCCGTTATCCCAGAAGTGGTGGCCACGAACGAAACGCGCCCATTCACCTCTATCCCCAGTCAGTCGATGCCCCTCCTCCCAGCCAGCACCGCCTTCATCCATATACTTCTTCACTCCATCCTTCCACCTCTCTTCCGGTTTACCTCTCCCTCTCTGTCCTTCTACCTTGCTCTCGTACACCCTCTTAGTCGTTCTCTCGCTTCCCATACGTTCCATATGGCCGAACCATCTCAAGGAGTTCCTTTTCACACTTTCCAGCACATCTACCTCCACACCACACCTCCTTCTTACTTCCTCATTCGTCTGTCTATCCCTCCATGTAACTCTGCAGGCACTTCTCAAGTAACTCATATCTACCCCTCTCACACGTGGTCTGAGTTTCTCCACCAACGTCCATGCTTCGCTTCCGTAAGTCAGTGTCGGGATTACCACACTGTCATGCAAGCACTTCTTAGCTTCCATACTGACCACCCTATTTTTTGTTACTGCTTTCAGCGCTCCTACAACCTTCTTCCCCTGTTGCACCCTCTCCTATACTTCTTCATGCATACTCCCATCTTTGCTCAGCACACTGCCTATATAATTAAATGAGCTGACAATCTCCATAGCCTGACCGTTCAACTTCACCTCACACTCTGTAGCTTCACCCCTTTCGAAGAATATAGCCTTGCTATTCCCCGCATTTACCTTCAGATTCCGTTTTTCACACACTGTTCCAAACATATTTACCAGACCCTGCAACTCCCATTCATTATCACTCATCAGAACTGTATCATCAGCAAACAGCAGTACAGGTAGCTTCCACTTGTTTCCCTCCCTTATCAGTGATACACCAACATCAACTGCTCTTCCTTGTATTTCTATCATGACTCCATCCATATAAACAACTACAGGGACATCACACACCCCTGTTCCAACCCAATATTCAGATCTAAGAGCTCGCTCTGCTCATTCTCCACACATACTGCTTCCTTTGCACTCTCATACATGCTCCTCACTGCTTTCAGCAACTTGCCATCTACTCCATATATTTGAAGTACTTTCCACATACCTTCTCTATCCATTCTCCAACTCCATAAAGGCAACACACCCTTTTGTTGCTTCTTCAGATATTTCTCCACAACACATTTCAGGGTAAAAATCTGATCTACACAACCTCTTCCCTTCCGAAAACCGCCCTGCTCATCACCTATCCATTTCTCCAATCTCGCTCTCACTCTCTCAATCACTACCCTACTGTATACTTTCCCTACTACACTTAGAAGACATATTCCTTGGTGGTTACCACACACTCCTCTTTCCCCTTATATACAGTAGGGGGACTATTATGCCTGTCTTCCAGTCATCAGGTGCACTCCCCTTCTCCCATGCTAGTTTGCACATTTTCCTTACCCATTTGATCACTGTCTCACCACCATACCTCAGCATTTCCCTACACACTCCATCTATTCCTGGTGCTTTCCCAACTTCTCTCTTTTCATGGCTTCACACACTTCTGACCTCCTGATCCCCACCTCCTCCTCCACTACTTCTGTTCTTCTCCCTCCCATACCCCATCCAACTATGTTTGCTAGCGCTTCATTCCTATACATTCCTAGCAATTCGTTGAAGTACTCCATCCATACTTCGACTCTCTCTTGCTTCTCGGCTAGCATTCTCCCATTCTTATCTTTCACACCCTTACTGTTTCCCTTGCTACCTTCCCTAACTTTCTTGACTTCTTCCAAGAACAGTTTCTTACTCTCCCTCCATTTTACACTCAGATTCCTCCCAAATTCCTTATCTACTCTTCTCTTACTTTCCTTCTCTACTCTCTTCACCACTCTCTTGTTCTCCAAGTACCTTGCTTGTTTCTGTCTCTCCACATTTTCATTCCCTCTACTACCCACTAAATCTCTATACGCTTTCTTCTTGTTTCCACAGCTATTTTTACCTCTTCTGTCCACCATGCTGTACCCTGCACTCCTCTCCCTCTTCTCCTTACTCCACACACCTCCTCACAAGCTGCACAGATCTCTTCCTTAAACACTTTGCTCATCTTCTCCACCTCCTCCATACCTTCCAGGTCAAACCTACCTAGTCGTCTTTCTACTGCTCTCCTGAAATCTTCCTTGATTTCCTCCTCCTGCAGCCTCTCCACCCTCCTCGCCATTCCACCTTCCTCTCGCCTCCCTCCAGCTCTCCTCACCCACTGCTTGTGTATCCTAATATTAGCTACTACTACACAGCACCAGGCTTTAAGTACACACATCTGGTTTATAAGGTACACATCATGCAGTTAATAAACAAACAGCAATTATATATACTATACGAACTTAGACAAAACTACAAGGGCTGGAATATGGCTGCCGTGAAAACCAAGCCATTGGTATAGAGTGTTATATGTGTTATCCTTATCTTTGTTTGAGTACCTCTGGCCAAAAGACCCTTGTTACTATATAGATGAGACTTGGCTGAGACACTTCAGGGTGTCCCAGAAGTTTTTTTTTTTTTTTTTTTTTTTTTTTTATCAAAATGTTGAATAAGAAGTCATGTTCTTTAGCGCGCACCGGGCTATGTGAACCCTGTTTATGTTTTCTTGTTTATTATTATTATTATTATTTTTATTTTTTTTTTTTTTAAATACAGCTCTCTCGGGATAATGCGATTGCCCTTTTACCCACATGAGGTGCATGTACGTATCTTGGCTAGTGTGTACATACAGTAACTTACAACAATATTACACAATGAGAGAGAGAGAGAGAGAGAGCATATAGGTAGTTCAATTAATATCCCTCGGCTTCTATAGCTCCAAGAAAACCTACCTGTGATGATCAGCGACAGGTAGACAGGTAGATGACAGGGTGATTAATGAGCAGGGAGTGATCTGGGCAGGTCATCAGACCAGGGAACTGAGGGGGCAGAAGTGAAAGTGGAAGTGGCGAAGAGGAGGAGAGAACAGAACGAAGAGGAGACAAGTAGAACAAGAAAAGTGAACAAAAAGGAACCCAGCAGAGTGGAAACAAGAACTAAAATATGGATGACAGGGAGACATTGGAGAACACAAATATGGATTTGTGGGGAAAAAAGTGCAGAAAAGAACAGCTAGACAGGTGAAATGTAAGGAGAGAAGACTATCTATCTATCTATCTATATGCTCAGGCCCAATCCCCATTTTCTTTTTGTTGTGTGTGTTTGTGTGTGTGTGTGGGGGGTGGGGGGGGGGGGACTCAAGACCTGAGCCCAGAATAGTGGACAACACAAAACACAAAACAAAACAATGAACACACACCAAAAACACAAAATACAATACCAGCATACATCTAGGTCCTATCCAGAAGACCATTAAATAAAATCAAGTGTTAAACTCTGAATCATGTATAGTTTGTGTGAATTTCCCCTGTACCAACTACATGGTCAATAACAAAGTGAGAACACAGCTGTTCAAGATGCACGATAACATGGAGACAGATAGAGAGAAAAAATAGAGGTGTCAGCAACAAGAATTAGATAGAAAAGTGAACAGCATGAAAACACAAAAAAATTACACGAAAACTGTGAAGAAAAACACAACAAGGGAGACCAAAGATAGACAAGTTTTGCTGCAAGAAAAAGAAGGGCAGAGGTTACAAAGGACAGGACAAAAATGTTGAACGGGTATAAAGCAAACCACAAAAGACGAGATAGGATGGGAGCAAGACAGCAGAGAGAAGGATTGGAGCAAAAGACAGAAGAGAGAAGGATGGAGAAAGACACGAAGAGAGAAGGGATGGAGCAAGAACAGAAGAGAGAAGGATGGAGCAAGACAGAAGAGGAGAAAAGGATTGGAGCAGGGGACAGAAGAGAGAAGGATGGAGCAAAACAGAAGAGAGAAGAAGGATGGAACAAGACCGAGTAGAGAAGGATGGAGCAAGAACAGAAGAGAGAAGGATGGAGCAAGACAGGAAGAGAGAAGGATGTGAGCAAAGACAGAAGAGAGAAGGATGGGAAAAAGACTAGAGAAGAGAGAAGGATGGAACAAGACAAGAAGAGAGAAGGATGGAACATACAGAATAGAGAAGGATGGAACAAGACAGAAGAGAGAAGGATGGAGGCAATACAGGAAGAGAGGGAAAGGTATTGAACAAGACCATAAATAGAGAAGGATGGAACAACAGACCAGAAGAGAGAAGGATGGAGCAAGACAGAATAGAGAAGGATGGAACAAGACCAGAAATAGAGAAGGTTGAAACAAGACAGAATGAGAGAAGGATGGAGCAAAGACAGAAGAGAGAAGGATGGAACAAGACAGAATAGAGAAGGATGGAACAAGACAGAAGAGAGAAGGATGGAGCAAAGACAGAAGAGAGAAGGATGGAACAAGACAGAATAGAGAAAGATGGAACAAGACAGAAGAGAGAAGGTTGGAGCAAGACAGAAGAGAGAAGGATGGAACAAGACAGAAAGAGAAGGATGGAACAAGACAGAAGAGAGAAGGATGGAGCAAGACAGAATAGAGAAGGATGGAACAAGACAGAAGAGAGAAGGATGGAGCAAGACAGAAGAGAGAAGGATGGAACAAGACAGAAGAGAGAAGGATGGAACAAGACAGAAGAGAGAAGGATGGAACAAGACAGAAGAGAGAAGGATGGAGCAAGACAGAAGAGAGACGTATGGAACAAGGACAGAAGAGAGAAGGATGGCGCAAGACAGAAGAGAGAAGGATGGAACAAGACAGAAGAGAGACACTTGAAGCTGACATGTTATACTCTAGTGTGTTTGTTGCAACCCAGTTCTGACATGATATACGCCAGTGTGTTTTTTTGCAACCCAGTTTGGAAAGTTCGTACAGGTGGTGGAAATCAAATATATCAAATAATCAGGTTATTAACGGTGATTTGTTTTTCCCAAGAGACAATGAATGGAGGAAGTGAAAACAATGACAACATATAAAAAGGGACATCATCCATTCATAAAATATTGGTCACAACTGTATTTCAGCTGTCGTAGGTTGTAAGTTTGCGGAAAGCCTCTTCAAGGAAGCCACTCCAAGATGTGTTAATGACCACCACCAATACCTGTCACCACTGTATTGAGTCGTCCACCCTCAATAAAAATAAATAAAAAATAAATAAATAAATAAAATAAATAAATAAATAATTAAATAAATACAAAATTAACAGAAAGGGGGGGGGGGGGTATGTGCCAGAGTATATGTATGTATGTATGTATGTATGTATCTATGTATGTATGTTACTTTAACTTTATAAACGCTTGTTACCAGTACATTAAAAAACAGGTACTAAATGTTAAAATGATAGTTTAATAAATGTTTTGTCATTACATACTACTTAACAACTATCAAAGTATATATAAAACTATCAAGGCACTTGGGGGGTCAGTCCATACCATATTTCATAACTCCATCAAGCTAACAATTACACCCCTAGACTCCCTTTCAAGATAAATTTCGTACATTTTTTGGTAGAAAAAATTCCTGGGCAAAAGCGGGATCTTTTTAAATTAGTGGCTCGCTACCACTCGCCATGAAAAATCGACACATACATGGCACGAAAGGTCTTAACATTTACAGAATTGGGACGTTACCCCATGTGCCTTCTGCGTGTCGTAAGAGGCGACTAAAGAGGTTGGGTCGGTGGGCTTGCGACCCCCCCCGGAAAAACTATCTAAGCAAAGAAAACGAACGACGAACCGCCTCGGATGCAGACGGAACCTACGTTGACGAACCACGACCGACTAAGGACATACCTTCGGACATTCTGAGAATGGCTACGTGGAATGTTAGTGGCATGAATGATGGCACAAAAGAGAGAGAGGTTCTGGAAGTGTTAGTGAATGCCAGGCTGGATGCATGTGGAATGACAGAGACCAAATGGAAAGGTTCAGATGTGAGAGAGTGGGAGTGTGGAATGGGTGTGTGTGCTGGAGTGAGTGAAGGAACAGCGAAGGAGAAGGTGCATGTTTGTTTGTAAGTAGCAAATGGAAGGAATGTGTAAGAGAGTATGGGTCTGTGGGTTCAAGGATTGTGTGGGTGAGAATGAAAGTAGGAATACAAACGTGGGTGATTGTATGCGTGTATGCCCCGACAAAGTATATACTTGAAAGAAAGAAAGAGGAGTTCTGGATGAATGTGGAGGCGTGCCTGGAGAAGTTTGACAAGAACGAAAGAATATTTCTGATTGGGGATATGAATGGTAAGGTGGGTGATAGGAAAGTTGAGGGAGTGGTGGGAGGGTGGGGGGGTACCATCAGAGGTGAATGGGAATGGTAGTGCACTTGTGGACGTATGTGTGGGGAGGAGGCTGTGGATAGCCAACACCTTCTTCCGGCACAGAATGATCCACAGGTACACGTGGAAACGGATGTTGACGATGAAGGATAAGACAGTGGTGGAACGAAAGTCATTGATTGATTATGTATGTGTGGATGAACGAATGAAGAAATCTGTGATGGATGCTAGGGTGTATTGGAGGGGGTCTGTCTGATCATTATGTAGTGGTTAGCTAAGGTTAGGATACAAAAGAAGTGGGTGAGGAGAGCTGGAGGGAGGCGAGAGGAGGGTGGAATGGTGAGGAGGGTGGAGAGGTTGCAGGAGGAGGAAGTCAGGGAGGAGTACAGGAGAGCAGTGGAAAGACGACTAGGTGGGTTCGACCTGGAAGTTATGGAGGAAGTGGAGGAGATGAGCAAGGTGTTTAAGGATGAGATCTGTGCAGCATGTGAGAAGGTGTGTGGAGTGAGGAGAAGAGGGAGGGGAGTGAAAGGTATAGCATGGTGGACAGAAGAGGTAAGAATAGCTGTGGAAGAAAAGAAGAAAGCATATAGAGAGTGGTTGGGTAGTAGAGGGAATGAAGATTTCGAGAGACAGAAACGAGCGAGGTACGTGGAGAGTAAGAGGTGGTGAAGAGAGTAGTGAAGGAAAGTAAGAGAAGAGTAGATGAGGAATTTGGAAGGTATCAGAGTGTAAAATGGAGGGAGAGTAAGAAACTGTTCTGGAAAGAAGTCAAGAAAGTTAGGGAATGTAGCTAGGGAAACAGTAAGGGTGTGAAAGATAAGAATGGGAGAATGCTAGCCGAGAAGCAAGAGAGAGTCGAAAGATGGAGGGAGTACTTCAGTGAGTTGCTAAATGTAAGGAATGAAGAGCCAGCAAACATAGCTGGATGTGGTATGGGAGGGAGAAGAAGAGAAGTAATAATAATAATAATAATAATAAAGTTTATTTCCACCGACAGTGGTTATTCTTCTTACATAGTATTTACAAATATAATTATATACAGTTGGGGGTTTAGTGTTTTCAAAGTAGTTACAATACTAATACATAATACATAATTTACTGTTATATACAGTAGACATACAGTTGTTAGTTGTGTATTCAGACCAGGTGTGACGGACCACAATTCCTAAGTTGTAATTACAAATACACCAAGTAGGTCAGCTCAGATCTATGTAGATAAGAGGGCAGATAAGCCTGTGGATTATTAGGTTAGCCCTTGCACCTGGTCAGGGCTAAGGACACCTTCATATAGCCTAATCTAAATACAGTAACGTTCTCTTTAATACAGTATTATATTTTTACATAAGAACATAACAGTGTATACAAATAAAATTAAAATTTAAAGATCTCCTGTTTAACTAAGACATACCCGGTACTGGAGAGAGAGAGACGAGAGCGAGAGAGAGAGAGAGAGAGAGAGAGAGAGAGAGAGAGAGAGAGAGAGAGAGAGAGAGAGAGAGAGAGAGATGACAGAGCGGGGGATTATGAGGGATTAAAATTGGGGTGGGAAATCAGACAGAGAGAGATTTAGGGTTTAGAGAGAGATATATACATACACATGTACACATACACACACACATACATACATATATATAGAGAGAGGGTCATGTCTACAGATTTCTTATGAACATTAATTTAATCATAAGCAGAGTTTAGCAGCAAGGTTTTAACATTAGTCTTAAAGGTTCCTAGGCTACTGGAAGTTTGTACATTAACTGGGAGTTTGTTCCAAAGTACAGGTCCTCTTACCGTTAATTTTGTTTGCCCTATGTCAGTTTGAACATTCGGAATAAAAAAACATATTTTGTTGTCTCGTTGTGCTAGCTGTTACATTGAATACTGTGGGTAGACTTAGTAGATACTCTGGGTAAAGCTTATTTAAGTATTTGAAAATAACTATTAGTGTGTCATGCGTTATTTTATCTTTAATATTTAACCATCTTAGTTCCTTTAATATAGGAGTGACATGATCAAACTTTTTTGACTTACCGTCAGCCACTTTAGCAGCAAAATTCTGAAGTTTTTGCACTCTGGATATTTGGGTACCGTAGCATTTGATGAACCCCCAAATTACACTACAATAATTTATTATACTTAGCACTAGTGTTTGTACAATGATTGTTCTAGTTGATTTGTCAAAGTGATCTTTTATTCTATTGATATACATAAGTGTCCCTACTACTGTTATTCTATTGATATACATAAGTGTCCCTACTACTGTTATTCTATTGATATACATAAGTGTCCCTACTACTGTTATTCTATTGATATACATAAGTGTCCCTACTACTGTTATTCTATTGATATACATAAGTGTCCCTACTACTTTTTTACTCATTTCACTAATGTGGACATCAAAGTTCATATGTCTATCAAAATATATGCCTAGATTTTTTACATGAGTGGTAGGTTCAATAGTGCTGTCATTAAGGCGTTGGTGGCATTACTGGGTATTTTTTAAAGTACCTGACGAGTGCCTATGAATATGCATTGGGTTTTATTAGCGTTCATCATTAATCCATTTTGTATCAAATATAGTCTCAGTTTTTGTAGTATTTCTTCCGTTTTAGTAATTAGATTGCCAAAATTATTTACCGAGTCACTGAGTAGAAGTTGTGTGTCATCGGCATATTGTACTAGTGTACAGTCTTTGATATATATTATAAGAATATAAGAACATAAGCATGTCATTTACGAATATAATAAACAATAATGGACCTAAAATTGATCCTTGAGGAACACCGTATGTTACTGGTAATTTTGAGGATAGTATGTTATTCATAAGAACTGATTGCGATCTTTCATTTAGATAACTTCTAAACCAGAATGGGTTAACTTTGAATTTAATTAGTTTATTTATAAGGGTATTATGATGGACACTGTCAAATGCTTTAGAGAGGTCACACAAGGTTAGCAAAGATACTTGTTTTTTATCCATATTATTATATATTGCATTAGTGACACCTGTAAGGGCCGTTTCGGTGGATAATTTTGGTCGGAATCCATGTTGGCATATTGAGAGTAGTTTATTAGTTTCTAGGAAATTTGATAGTTGATTAGCGACAATCTTTTCGAGTATTTTTGAAAAAATGGGGAGTAATGAGATTGGTCGGTAATTAGTGGCGTCATTATTATCTCCGCTTTTAAAAAGGGGGGTGACGATAGCGTGTTTCCATACCGTAGGAAAAATACCAGTGACAATGGAGGTGTTAATAATGATTGTAAGGTAAAAAGCAATAACAGGTAATGAATCTTTAATGAATCGGAGAGAAATGTTATCACACCCAAAAGATTTAGTATTACGTAGGTGCTTTATTGTTAAGATAATTGTGTTTGTATCTACGGGTTGGGGAAGAAAATGAGAGGAGAGGTCGTTATTGTTATTTTCATTATCGGCTGTCGAGTCTTGGATATTATTTAGGGATGCCCTGGTTTTTTCATATGTCCTTTTTCCGACGTTTGCAAAGAAAACATTGAAATGTTCTGCGTTGGATTGATCAATATCAGTTGGTGAGGCGTTGGATTTGGATTTGGAGGGGGGAACTAATGATTTTACAATTTTCCAAGTAGAGGCAAAATTGTTTTTTGAGTTTAAGAGTTCATTATGATAGTGTTCTTTCTTTGTTGTTACTATAAGTTTGGTAACTTGTTTTTTACGGTTTTTGTAAAGACTCTGTAATGTTATGTTATACCTGTCTTCTTTTAAGTTCTTATGTGCTACGTTTTTGGCTTTTATGGCTTCTTTAATTGCGTCA